>PVLA01008478.1:0-88150 GCA_004027455.1 Hydrochoerus hydrochaeris | reverse complement strand
GGTGGCGTAACATATGTGTCCTAGTTCCCCTTCTCTGGCTGCCTGTAAAGGTAAAATTTCATAATTAGTTTTCACAAAGTTATCTAGAGGGTTTCTAGTAACTCCTCTGGAGTTTCTATTTTCAATTTCATAGTGAGTGTTACATGAAAATATATATATGTGAATTACACAAATTACAATTATCAGTACAAAACATTACAAGATCCTTGCACCCAATTCCCACATGCGGTGTCCTTTTCCTGAAGAAGCGATTCCTTGAAGCACTCTCCTCCACCCATGGACCTTGTCACAAGGCGTGGATGGACTAGGACGTGGCATACTTTGGTAGAATGTTTTTCTACCTTTTGCTTATGTCCATTGACTTTGTTTGGGACTAAATTAAGACTATCAGACTAATTAATCTTTGAGAAGAAATTTCAAGGCAATCTAATATTGAGCCAGGGGCAGTGGCTACTGTTTGGTGTTTTATCCAGATTGATGTTGAGAATCAAGAGCGAAGAGTCCAGCAGACATAATACTTTGAACCCAGTTCTGAGGAACAAATTCTCTAGGTCTCTTCTCTAGGTTCCATTCTGGAACATTTGATTCTGGGGTTTTCTTCTAAGACAAAGTCTTTCACCTGTCCAACTGTGAGACTGCAAAAGCTGGCATCTTGCTGATTCTTGTGATGGCCTCAGGCCATCTTTCTTTTGTTTTCTTCTGAAATACTTGAATTTCCCTTGCTATTCTTTTCAGGAACCAATTTCTTCTCTGTTACGTATTTGCACTTCATAAATTTACCGGCACTTTCTTTCTGACTAAATTCACAGTGTTTCGAATCATTCTGCTGGACTCTTCGCCCTTGATTCTCAACATCAATCTGGATAAAACACTGAACAGTAGCCACTGCCACTGGCTCAATATTAGATTGCCTTGAAATTTCTTCTCAAAGATTATTAGTCTGATAGTCTTAATTTAGTCCCAAACAAAGTCAATGGAGAAGAGACCTAGAGAATTTGTTCCTCAGAACTGGGTTCAAAGTATTCAGTGATCCAGACTGTCAACTCCTACAACCAGGACAGAAGGAAGCCTGGCTATTACTCCTTATGGTGACAGAACTTGGCATGATCCATGTGATTTAAAGTACATACAGAATGAAGGAATTGTGGTTTCACAAAAGCTTCCAGTTTTCAGAAGAAGGCCAGCAAGGCCAGGTAGTGAGCCTCTGAGAGGGCAGTGTATGAATATGTAAATATAAAACCATCAGAAATTTGGAGAAGCCAGGAACATGGCTTATATGAGAAAAACAGCAAGGAGAGAGCAGAACCCTCCCTGGAAGGTGTGTCAACCACCAGCAGTGACATAAGGGTGGAGTCACCCAAATCCTTTGGAGTTCACATCTTAACACAGATTTCTTTGGATGTGGCAACTACAGGACTTAATGTTTCCCCTGCTGGATTTTATACTTGCTTTGTTCACATTCTTTATATCCCCTATTTGTACCTTTAGGAACAGTAATGTTTATCTTGTGCCACTGCATATTGAAAGTTTTTAACTTTCTTCTCATTTGTACACAAACTCAAGATAAGAGTTTGTCTCAAATCTCAGAGGAAACTTGAGGCTTAGAATTTTCAGCAATGCTGAATCTGTTGGGATTGGGAAACTCTTTGAGGTAGACTAAATGCCTTTTGCATAAAGGGATGTGCATGAATCTTTGAGGAGTCATGATGGTATGTCTTATGTGTAGGTGCTCCTCACGACCTGGTATAGTCATATTAGGGAAATTTTCAGAGGTGATTTTATATAGAATGTGTAGTTTATTCATGGTGCAATTCTGAGATTAAGGGTGCTAAGATAAATGGTGGGTGATTACTAAATCAGTCTACTGATTGGTCTGGTACTACCCTAACACCACTAACCTGGATACGGTTTAAGGGACAGATGGAAGCTTGTCTTTTCTATCCCTTGCTTGCTTTTGCTGTCTTCTGCATACAGTGAACTGCTGCATCCTATGTGTTGCTCCTCTGTCATGTGCCACTCTGCCTTGGAGCCAGTCAAATATAGACTTCAACTTCTGTAAGCAAAGTAAAATTTTCCTCTTTTAACTTTGGGTGTTGGGTATTTTTACTTAACAACAAGAAAGGTAACTAAGATATTGCTCTTACATTTATTCATTACATGTATGTAAATTCAGTTTTCAAATAGTCCTTGAACAAAAAATATGTTCTGAGAGATAAGACAAGTATAGATAGATAAATAGATAGATAATAGATAGATAGATAGATAGATAGATGATTTTCTTAATAGTAGCTCTATTTTCACAGCAAAATTGAAGATAATGTGTGATAATTTTTCATACGTAGTCTGTTCGTACATGTGCAAAGCCTATTTCATTGTGAACCTCTCTTCTTCAGCAGAGTAGTACATTCGTTACAATTCATGACACACCATTATTACTTAAGGTGCATACTTCACATAAGAATTCACTCCTGGTGTTGTAGATGCTGTGGGTTTTATGAAAAATGTAATGACAATTATCTGCCACTATGATACACAATAGTTTCACTAATGTAAAATTTCTCTTTTCCACATATTTGTCTCTTTGTTTTTTTCTAATCTCTGGTGACTTGTAATCTTTTACTGTCCACATATTTTTCCTTCTCTAGAAAGTCATTATGCTAGAATTATACAGCACTTAGTCTCTTAATATTGCCCTTCTTTACAATAATATTAATTTTAAATTTTTTATGTTATTTTCTATTTTGATAGTTCACTTTCTTTTAGTACTTACAACAATCCACTGTCTGATTGTACCGTAGTTTTCACTTATCCATTATTTACTGAAAGATGTCTATAATGCTTCCAAGTTTCAGAAAATAGGAATAGAAATCTTTCTAAAATGTTTGGAATGAATCTTTTGAGTAAATACCAACTGACAATGGTTACCTAGTATTAGACTATGTTTAGTTTTTGTAAGAAATTTCCAAACTATCTTCCTAAGTGACTGCACCATTTTGCAACAAAGGAGAATTCTTTTGCTCCAAATCCTCAGCAGAATTTGGTGTTTCCATTGTTCTCAATTCAGGCTACGTAATAGATATGTATTTGTTCTGTATTTATTTATATGACATTTCCTCATATCACACCTTCATATTCCCAAAAGCACAATCAACTTTTGAACCCTCATATTTGTTGCGTGGCTGATGTGCATATAACACTTTACCCCTGAAACCAGTCCTCCACAGATATCAAGTGGTAATTGCACTTCTCTAATTTCAAGGAGCTTAGAAATCCCGGCTAAATTAATACAACATGTGATTAATTATAAATACACTATTTTAGGGAATATGCAGAAATATACGAAGGCTTATAAATACAGATTTTTAAAAAAACAATTTGTGTTTCTCTGAAGCAGTATATTTCAGTTATAATGCACAGTTTTAGTGAAAATAAGCATTAGGAGCAGATATTTTAAGACAAATAATATTCCTGGCCATGGAAGCAACATAGGCTGTGAGATATGGAAGGGAAAATTTTCAATGTGATCAGAGGATTGATAGCATTTGGAAAGTGAAAAGACTGAACAAAATAGACAGACTATCCTCATAGCTATTTCCACCTAGATCTTAAGAGAAATAAAAGGACACAGAGAAATTGAAAGCAAGAGAGTATCTTATTGTCAGGGAAATGAGGTTTCCAGAATGCTGTGAAGCTGCTACACATTTATATTAACATTAAAAATAAAAAAATAGACTAAATTAATATATAGATGGCCGTACCATCTATGTTTTGCTTTCAAGAACAATAAAACCTGTATTTTTTTAAATGAAATAGCAGAAATAATTAGTAAAAACCTCCGAGAATTGTTATATAATCCTAAACATGGAAGTGCAGATGAGATGAAGTTATAGAACTTTTCCAAACTACTGGAAACTTCCTTTGTTAAAATTGAACAAAGTTATTTGTCAAAATTTGCACTGGAAGAGTAAATGAGGTCTGTGTAGTTTCTTGGAGTCAGTGAGTGAGTAAGTCTCTTGTTATACTGTATCTTTACTTTCTTCTCATTTTTATTATCCCTTGTTTGCACAATTATGAAATAATGCAGGACAAGATTCTGAATATTTCTAGAATTCATCCTCTGTTCTCATCTCAAATCCTATGATTATGATTTATCTCATATTTGAATTACTATGACTAATCATCTTGTATTTGTTAATCTATGTCTTTCTGTGAAGAAACAAAACAAAACTTTCCCTTTTTATCCTAAAATACAAATGATAACATACTATATTTTTCACTTAATAGTCTGCATGGAGTGCTATTGGTCTGAAAGCAATTATTTTTTTGTGCATTAATTTGGGATCCAGCCTCTTTGCTTCTTTCAACTCTACAACGGTATCTATCTCCAGCTAGCAAAGGTGAAAAAAAAAAAGCACTTAGAAGCTTCTTAAAAGCCTTGGTTATATTTGGGCTATTGGAATTCCATTCAGGAAATCGTTGCCTTTGTCTATACCTTCATTGTATTTTCCTCCAGTAGCTATACAGTTTCACACAACGCATTAAGATCTTTGATCCACTTTTAGCTTACTTTTCCACAAAGAGACATCTGATTTGACTCTTCTACATGTGAAAATCCAGTTTTGCTAGTAACATTTGTTATAGAGGTTGATTTTCCCTACAGTGTAATTTTGGTGACCTATTCAAAAATCAGATGTAGGTGTGATTTTTCCCCCTAAATCCTCTCTCTCATTGGCCTCTATGTATGTTTCAATACCAATACTATGTTGGTTTTGTTATTATGGCTCTTTATTTTACAATCACCTATTGTGATGCCTCCAATACCGTTTCTTTTATTAGGGATTGTCTTAGGTATTTGGTGTTTGGCATGTTTTATATCAGTGGACCCCAAGCCTCATGCAATCATGGACTCAACCAAATCTAATGTGTGTGATTGGTTTGTTGTCTACCACTTGCATTGGTAGTGTGAGTGCTACACATACATAGGGGTGGAGCCAGCATAAAATGTAAGGGCGAGAAGAAGGTATGTCTCTGTTTCTTGTTGGTTTGCACTTTGCTGCTTGCAGCAGCCATGAATGGCTGCCCTGCCATGCCACAATACTTTGGAGCCAACTGAGTATGGATTGAAATCTCCGAGAACTGTAAGAAATAAACCTTTCCTTCTCTCATGTTGGGTGTCTCCCAGCATCACAAATTTGATCCCAGCATCACACACTCTAGATACAGCTACCACTGAAAAGCCTCACCTATAATTTCTTGAGGCTTTAGGGGACATCTAGACAGAAGCCATAACTTGTTTTCTTTTTTTTAAATTCACTAAGATTTCATTTCATCCCAATCAGAATGATAATTATCAAAAAATAAAAACATAAAACAAATAAAAATAACATGCTATTGAGGATGTAGAGTATAAAGAACCATTATACATTGCTGATGTTCATGTAAAGTAGTATAGCCATTGTAGAAAAAAGTATGGAGTTTTCTTTAAAATTATCCTATGACTCAGCTATATGGCTACAAAGAATGCAAAAAAGATACTTGCATATTTTTGTGATACATTTCATGATAACCAAATTAGAAAGTCAAGCTAGGTGTCTGTCAAAAGATGAATGGCCAAAATAATTACATAATCATATGAATATTATTCAGCTATCAAGAAGAAAATCATGTTTTTGTAAGAAAATAGATGGAAAATACTAAGTGAAATAAGGTAGACACTGAAAGATACATCACCCATTTTTTCTCTTGTGTATGTGAACTAAAACAAAAGATAATTTCAAAGTTGATAGAATGAATACAATGAAAATTGTTCATAGCATTTATAGGAATTTTGCAGTTAAAGTCATTAGCTTGTGCAATTAATATGAGTTATCTTTTAAAACTCTTGTTTATGAGTGACTCATGTAGTTTCCATGAATATTTTAATCGCAAGAATTTGGTAATTTTCCTCACCTAAGACAATGAAATACAATGTAGAAATATGATGTGGCATTGTTTCCAAAGGAAGAGGACTCTTTGGTTATCAGATGATGGATTCTGCCTCACTCATCTTAAATCTTGCTCTAATCCAAATTATTCTTCAAATTTTAATAAAGATTATTTTCAAAAAATTAATTCATAGAGCAGTTTTTCTGTTTAAGAATTTTAGTGATGTGCACTGATTTAGGAAAAGGTTCATTCCCTTTTGTAGATGCAGATGACAAATATATGTCTCACCACCTTCAAACTTTCTAGCATCATTTCCTGCATAATTCTGCCTTTTAGATTATGTTGCATTTTTACTACTCTACCTGTTCTTTAGAACATGCTGTATTATTTCCTTCCTAAACCCCAAAACTTGGTCTTTTATTCGTAAACTACACTGCATCTGCCAATTCCCTTCACACACACACACACACACACACACACATACAATGTGTCTAAATTTTAAAATTTCCAACTCCAGCATGGTTATTTATCATACACCAAAATAGGCGTGCATGCCATTATAAAAAGTTTTAAACTATTGAGGCTAGCTTTGTAAACCTATACATAACAGTTGCTAAAGAGCTGTTGTTAAGCACAATGTTTTGCTGTAATGCATATTTTAAAAATATAATTTTGTTTCAGCACAGTTTAAAAAACTCAAGCAACATACATAGCTTGCATTCAGATATGATTTTACTCACTGCAAATACTAGATGAGTTAACCAAGTTGCACTCAGCTGAACTGACCCATGTAGTGAATAAAGCAAACACATATGCATATGCTACGAACATCACCCAGTACCTTGGTGCTGTGTAAGGTGTGAGCCACTGCCAACTACATCTCTTGAGTTACCAGGTTTCCATCCAATATATAAGAATTCTCCATCTGCCACTTCATACTAATGTACAAACTCATACCCACTCCACAATCCAACTTAGTTGCTATTGCCACAGTATAGTTTTGTATTTATTATAATATTTATATATGTTTTAACCATTTGTCATGTACAAAAATTTTATCATTTGAATTAAGTTTATAACATTTATTTATTCCATACACAATGCTGACTATGTAATGTAATAGATTGAGTTTTTGATTCTCTCATCTCAACAATAAAAAAAGAAAGAAACTCTTATCCTCATTGTGGTGATTTTGGATATTGGGCCTTTAAAATTATAAAGACATGAAGATGAAACCATCATGAATAGAATCAGTGTAATCAGAAATCAAATAACTAACTTACCCTCTTTCTGCATGTGAGAATGTAGGAAGACCACTCTCTCTAAACCAGGAGGAGAGGCCTCACAACAAGCCCAGTCCTGCTGGTACCCTGATCTCACACCACCAACAGTTGAAACTTTGAGAAATAAATATTTATTACTTAAATCCACACATTGAATGATAATTTCTCGTTGCAAACTGAACTCACAAAACCATGGCTATAGTAGTATCTTTCTTTCTGCACTTCATATATTAGAAACTTAACTAAAGACATTATTCCTAATAGTCTTATTTGTTTATTTGTTTTTTAACTTAGACACAATATAATAGTTGCACATATTTTGGGGAAACAATGTGATGTCTGAATACATGTATGCATTTTGTATCATTCATATCAGGGTTTTTACCATGTCTACCACTATATACATTTATCATTGTTTTGTAATGAAACAATTGAAATAATTACTTTTTTGCTATTTTGAATCGTTGAATACAATCATTTCAACCATACTCACCCTCCTGTAAAGTAGGAATCTATATTTTGTTCTTTTTTTCTGTTTCTTTCTATTCATGACCTATCTGTCCATGCTGTGACCTTTTCCTCTCCTTTCCAGATTTTGACAAAAGATATTGTAACACAATTTCTGTAAATATCCAGTTGTGGCTGAGTTGACAAAAGATTTCATTTCTGTATCTGATTTATTTTCCATAAAGTAGTATTTTTCAAGATTATTCATAATGCCACAAATGACAGTGTTTCATTCTCTTTAAAACTAAATGGTAGTCTGCGTCTTCTATCGTATTTCCTTTCTGTATATCTATTGATGGTATAACATTGCATTCTGGTGTCAATGTGAACGAATTAAGAACTATCTAAAGAGTTAGTAGAGCACAGTTCTGGGTGTGCCTGTTGATTAATTTCTAAACTTTAGACTGAAAAGTGAAGACTGATCGAACATTGGATATGGCTAGCACTTACCTCTAGTCCTGTATCCTAGATGAAATAAAAAGGTAAAGAATGAATTCTTCTCTTTTGCTTCTTCAGAGGAGCTTCAGTCTTTGCCATTGGAATGGAAGTCCATTCAGACTTTCAATGCAGACTCTTCAGTCTTACAGTATATGTTCATTAACATTTTGACATAGACTCGTACTGTATTCTGCAGTGAGTTTCAGGCCTTCAAATTCAGATTGGGTTCTCTGACTCTCCTTCACAGAGATACCTCATCCTTTTTCTCATCTCTGACTCTTCAGATAGCCACTGTGAGTCTTCTTTGTAAATCTTTCATATATCATGCATTATATTAAATCAGTTTCAGTAGGGGGTATTAAGTGATACATATTTTGATACCAGGAATTGGGAGTAGAACTTGGCATCATCCACATGGGGCTGGCTTTATACACATGCAGAATGCAAGAGTTGCTGAGTCATGGAAGCTTCTACCCAAATTTTAGAAGAAAACATGAGAGGCTAAGGAGTGAGCCTCTGAGAGGGCAGTGTGTCATGCTGTGAGAGTGAAAGTGAAATGAAAGTGCTGGGGAGAGCCAAGCACACTGTGAAATCCAGAAACATGGAACGTCCAAGGAAAGCAGCAAAGGGTAAGCAAAGGCAGCACTTGCGAGACTCCATGATGGCTACAAGCGCAGACAGTGCCATAGGGGCAGGACCAGCCAAGACCTTTGGAGCTCACATCTCATCGCGGCTTTCCCTGAGTGTGGCACATGTAAGGATGCAATTTAATAATTGCCCTGTTGAATTTCTGTCTCGCTTTGGTACCATTTCTTTGACTCTTATAGCTCCTTTTTTGATGGGAATATTTACAATATGTCTTTGTATTTGGAAGTCTTTAAATTTCTTTCTTTCTTTCTTTCTTTCTTTCTTTCTTTCTTTCTTTCTTTCTTAGGGGCTCAGAAAAAAAGAGTTTGCTTTAAATCTCAAAGGACACTTTGAATTGGACTTTTTTGCAACCCTGAAGTGGCTAGAACTTTGGCAACTCATACAGATGGACTAAATGCATTTTGCATACAGAGATCTGGATGAATCTTTTGAGAGTCTAGGCAAAATGCTATGTTTTATATCTGTATGTCCCTCCATAGCAACGTGTCTACCCGTGAGGCTTTTGGGAGGTGATAGGGGCATGACTCTCATCATGGAATTAGTCCGTTGGTGATCTTAAAGCTAAATGTGATGGTGAGATATGAAGTTTGCTCAGAGAAGGCGGGTGACTGGCACTGTGACCTAAGGGAATCTATCTCCCTCCTAACTTCCTGGATATCTTTCTGCTTATTTGAAGCCATGCTATGAGTAACTCTCCTCTGCCATGCTGTCCTACCTTGCAGTCAGCCAAAGTATGGACTGAAACCGCTACAAACTGTGAGCCTCTTTTAAGTTGTGGGTGTTAGATATTGTTGTCTCAGTGGTGAGAAAATAACTAAAACAGTTAAGTTGATTACACTTAAGTAAAAAGCATATATGTTTTTTTATGTCTTTTTGACATAGAAATTAGTTTTTTCTGGATTATATGCTAACTAGTGAAATTTCGCAATTATACGATTATTCTAACTTTAATTTTCTTAGAAATTCTCATATTGCTATACTAATTTACGTTTTCATCGGAAATGTATACGATTTCCTCTGTCTCAATGTCTACTTTTTTTGTCTTTTTGGTAATAGTCTAATTGGGTCAAAGTATATTTCTTTATGATTTTTATTTGCATTTTTCTAGCGATTAATGATATAGAACAATTTTCCTTATACATGCTGACCATGTCTTGTTTGATAAGTTTGTTCTCAGGGATTTTGCCATTTTCAGTAGTTTATGCTTCTGCCTTTGGGTTAAGTTTACTATTCTACTCATTATGCAGGTTCTTTTTACACTGGAGATCATTTTCTTTGCAACCATGCTCCATTTTTTTCTAACTATGTAAGTGCTTCATTTCTGGCAAAACAGAAAGCTTTCAAAATGGGCTTTCTCCTCCTGCTTCTCTAAACGTGGCAGAAAGCAGCTAGAAGTATGTATGGTAAAGCCTGAAAGTTATGCTGCCTTAGGTTTTCTTCTGCCAGTATTAATTCACTGTCCTTAATCTCAGGCACATACAGAGTATCTACACATGGACAAAATGCAGACAAATTTTCTTACAAAATGTAACACACATAATCTCAAGCCCAAATGCCAAGGCAATCCTGTATCTAACAGAAACCCAGTATGTTTGGCCTTTACTGTCCACATTTCTATCATTCTGGCCTTCTGAGTTCTGACCAGAAGCTTGCGTCAACATAGTTTATAGCATTCTGGAGTGGCATTTTAAAATCTTTCAAGTTTTCTCCAGTAAACCCTTCCCAAAGACTTCCAATCACCAGATATGGTCAGATCAATGACTACACTCTTGGTTCTAACATCTAAGTCACATTCCTCATTGCTGTGACACAATAGTCAATAACACACCTTTAAGGAAGGGAGGTATATTTTGAGTATTTTTAATCCATGGTGATTTGGCATACGTTGCATTAAAAAACTGCATGCCAGAGGATTGCAGTTATTTCCTGATGGCTACAAAACAGAGGATGAGGGATGGATGACGAAGGAAATATATACTTCCAGTTCATGACTTTAGTGACCAGTCTCTAACCAGACTTAACTTCCTAACAGCAAGGCAACTGTTAACTCACGATTTGAATAATCTGCTGATGACTATAGTGCTACCATGCTCCAGTAAACTTTCACATTCAGAAGGTTTCAGGGATACTTGAGATCTAAACCATACCACCCGTCCATGTTTTTCCCATAGAGAGGAGATATCAGAAAGGACTTGTTTTTCAGGTTTTCTTCTGAAAGCTAGTGGAAATTTGAATAACTACAGAACTCTTACATTTTGCATCTCTGCAGAACCAGTACTATGTGAATGATGCCAAGGTCTGCTACAAAACTGAGGCATTAAATGAATTCCCTTGTACCATAACTTCAGTGGCCTCTAAGTTCCTGAATGACCACATTATGGCAAACATTTCTCTAGGTAGTTCTCAATAGGGAGGGTAACATATGACTCCTCTATCAAAATACAGTCTTTCAAAGGTGTTTCTACTTTTAGACCCTTGCAATTGCAATGTGTGGTGTCTTGCTAATTTATAAGATGATTTAAAGTTATCTTTCATATTGTCCTGGTACAAAGTACATTTTAAAAAATTTGTTCAGCAACCCCAATTTTGTGGTCCCACCTTTATACATGTACTTACTTTTAGGCCAAAACATATTTATCAAATCATTATGGCCTCTTTTTTGTTCCTGATTCTCCCTATAGGTTTGACTGACTGTAGCCAACTGTGTTCATGACACAGTCTGAATATTGGCCTGCTCTGAAATTTGCTCCAACAGATTGATTTGTCTGCCACTTAAAATTGAGCCTCATACAAAACGGGCAAAATGTAGAGAAGTTTTTTGCAAATTATTCAGGACTCCAAAAACCTCAGTCCATGCTATGTCTAGCTCCAAGACATAAACTGCATGATGGAAGGAAATGTAGAGGAAAACGTCAACCCATGCTAAGCCAGGAGGTAAGGGCAGAAGAAAGGAGGTGGAAACAAGAAGGTACATATTCAGGTCACGCCTCCGGGCCCCCAACTCTTCCAATGAAACTCACCTTCTACTAATGCATTCAGCTGTGGAACTGATGAATATTATACCCCATTATCTCATGGTCTTTCTAAAGCAGTATCTCTGAACACATGAGACTGTTTTCTAGGTCACCTTGTAACTGAAGGCAGGGGATGTGAATCTGCATGTCTGGGAATATACAAACTTCATGCCAGTCCTGCGTCATAGTCTGCTATTCTGTAGCAACCTGCATTGTGATTTTTCTTTACCATAGGATCCTCTTAGCTGCCATTTTTTTTTTCTGAGATTTTGTAAGTCACTTTCTTTTCAATAACTTTAGTTTTCTGATCAAAGGTGTAATGGAAATATTGCATCAATAAAATTTCCTTTTCTTATAAAACCCTTTCATTTGTATTCTCACTTGCATTTTACCAACTCCATATCTAACCATCAAGATAAGGAAACAAGGGGCTGGGGATTTAGCTCAGTGGTACAAGTGCCTGCCTTGCAAGCACTTGGTTGTGAGTTCGATCCCTGGTACTGATTAAAAAAAAAAAAAGGATAAGGAAAAAAAAACATGAATATAGAGCCATTGCTGACAGCATGCCAGATTCCAACCCATGAAAATCACATCTCTTGTGATGTGTCTGACTTTCCCTTTTTGGTACATACTAATATATCGGTCTCTGCAGAGACTGATAATGTTTAAAATACAAAATATCATAAAATGTCTTTTATCCACAGTAATGTAGAAAATAGGAACTTCAGGTGGCAAATTTCAGTTAAAAATAGACAATAACCCTCTCTCTACTGGCTGGATTTGTCAGGCCACTGAAGCATTCTTAGAATCAGTGTTGGATTGAAAGTCAGCCAGTGGGGCTGTTTCTCCTTGTGGATGTGATTACATGTGAATGAAAAGAGATGCATCTCTGTGTTTTCAGGTGAAATGGGTAAAAAAAGACAAAAGATAAAACGGTGTTACAAATTAGTGGTGAAACATTTGAAATACACGGTAAGTGTTATAAGGGGAAAAGCTCTGTTCACAAAGATGAGAAAATATCTAAAAATGATTAAAATGGCTTGCATTTTAAAATACTGAAAACAAAATACATTTTGCTGGAAAGTTAATGTGGCTGAAGTTGCCTTGATATATTCTGATTATTGGTCTTTCAGTGTTGTATTCCTGACAGAAACAAATATGTGCACATATTACAGAAATGTGAAACTATTCTTGCATCATCATTATTTTGGTTCTATTTGCTTAAATTTCTTCAGTTCTTGACTGCAAACCTTGAGTACAAACAATGATGTATGTTTTATGCAGTAATACAAAATCTTAAGTTATTTAAAGAAAAACAAAAAGAAGAAAATGAAATCTTTACTATTATTAGAAATCTACAATAAACAACATTTAAGAACACAGAAACAAAAGACAAATGGAGCAATAAAGAAAAGGCGAACAAAAAAATTTCCACAAATGAGTCCATGAACTGTCATACTTGATCCTAAAATCAGAACCAACATGTCAATATGAGCTGGAAAAGGTAAAGTAATTTTAGTGTCCCTAACATTTAAAGGCACCTCTGTAACAAAGTCAGTGATGCCTTTATCAATAGTGTAGTTGAAACCTGACAGTACATGTGTATGTGTGTGATTTAATAAGTTGTTTTAAATAAATTCTGCCAAGGTATTTATGGTCTGTATCAGATGAGAAGAGTTACTCTGAAGAGTAAATAGGAACTTGGGTGTGATGGTCTAAGAATACAGTTTATGTAGAGACTATAATTTAAACTTCTGCTTATTTCTGTGCTTTCAAAATGAGTGAGCCTGGAACTGGACCGGCACTCAGAGCATAGATACCAGATACTGTAACTTTTGAATCAAGTCTAACCATTGAATTCTCTCCTTTTATAATTAATTCCTACCCAGATTATGATAAACTGTCTCATTTGTCTTGCCTCTGACTATTTGATAAAAGACAATAATGCATTTCAAGCATATTTGTAGTTTTCTGGTCAGATTTAAACATTTTATTGTTTCAATATTGTTCTTCTACTTGGATAATATGTATTTGTGGAGTAACTGTCTAACAATTTAATGATGTATACAATGCCAAATAATCAAACTGGTATAATATTTCAATCTCTTTACCATTTCTTATGTTTGGAGCTTCTGAAAATCTTCCTTCCATTTCTTAATTAAATAATTGTGAAATGTAGTCTATCCACAGTACAATAGAACTGAATTTTAGTATCCACTTTCCAAGCACCCACCTCAATTTCAATTTTCTTTAATGCAGTCTACAATTAGATCTATATTTCAGTCAACAGCAAACTTTAGAGATGTATTATAGTAACAGATTCAATTGAGGATCTTGTATAAATAAATTTCAGGTCTACCAAACATTATATTCTTTCCAAATGATACCAACATTCTTAGGACTTATTTCTGTATATTTTTTCATAGTGTTATTTAATATAATTTGGGAAATAATGCAATTATTTTTTGATCTGTTAAACTATAAGTTTGTTGCAGTTTATAATTCATTCTTTGAGGCCAATGGGTGCAGTACTACCATCAAGTTATAGGTTTATAGGCTTGTTCCTTCTGAAGATCAACTGTTTAAACAGGTTATTCAGACAAGGGCATCCTGACTTCCTGAGACAGGGAGAAGGATTAACACTATTGTATAATTTTCAGCTCATTTTCAAAAATTAAAACATTCCTTTGCATCTCACATAAAAGATTATGTAAACTAGAAAATTCACCTGCATTGCACGTCAACTATTTAGGAATAGACTTGGGGCACGAATGTGATGGAAATACATAATACACATTGAAGTGATTCCCAAACATGGGAAACTATCTGTGGGAGTTAGTGGATGGGGTGATAAAGAGGAAACGATTAAACCATCTTATGTACAAGTACAAAGGTGCCAAAATGAGATCCATTAATTAATATAACAAATATTCATTAATCAAAACTATCGGAAAAAAACTACAAAATGTTAAAAAATTAATCAAATCAAATTGATCAATCCCTAACTGAAATGGCTGACAGAAGGAGCACTACAGCTTCTCTAGAAGAAACTAAAAATCATCAAAAGCCTGAAATAGTCCCTACAGTTTTTTACATTCAATACTAACAATTAATCAAGACTAACTGGGTAAATTGAACATATTTTTAAAAATGAAAATACTGAAGTAAAAACAAGTGGCAAATACAAACCACCATAATTGATCCAGGGGTTGAAGTTATCAAACATTAACTTTTAAATAGCCTATTAATGTATCAAACATTAGAGGGCGAGATAGGGGATTTCAGTTGAAAATTAGAAAAGTACTTTAAAAGAACCATTTGGAAATCTTCAGCTAAAATATATATTATCTGAAATGAAAAAATCAATGGTTAAGATTAACAACAAATTATATAAAGTGGAAAAGCAAAGTGGTGAATTGGAGGAAAGGTTAGGAAAAATAATAAATATGGTAACATGGATACAATATGATAACTCTAATAGCAATACAATGATAAACACAGTAACATGAACTCATCTTACACAAAATAGTTTAAGAACACTAGGAAACAGCACAAAATAGTTTAAGAACACTAGGAAACAGCACAAAATGTCCACTGTATTATAAGAAAGAAATCAACAAAATTTTACTGGTTAACTTTACTAAACTTTTTTCTCATAACAGTTAGTTGTTACCCATTACATATTTTCCTTTTTATAAATGTTTGACACAAGCATCTGTAGGTGATAGTTTTAGATCACTATGTCACCACTACATAACCAAACACCTACTAGATACTTTACAAACAGAATAATGTGAACTGAAGTAAATGTCAAGAATCATATCTTTGGAAAAATTATATTGCACTCTCTTTAATTGTACTATTCACTGGACTAAAAGAAGATGGGGATCCTTTAAAGGACAGAATGGAATTCTTAGTGGAGATTTTTCAGTCCAACACATAACTGATTTATTTCTCAGGAAAGTAATCCATGGTAGCTAGCTGGTTTAATTTGTTTCATAACCTGTGGAAGCTAAGTTTCCACTGCTGCTTTTTTTGATAAAATAAAATGATCTCTTTGTTGTTTTATTTTTCATGTCTGTTTTCTCTAAATGCATGCAGAGAAATAGTCTTTGCATCTTTTACAAATTAAGAAACATGCTGTTCTTTGCTCTCAGCTAAATTTAACCAAAAAAAGTGGGACTAGCAAAGTTTCAAAACACGTGGTACTAGGTAAAATCGTGGGTTGTCATTACTCTGAGTTAAACAGAAACACTTAATCAAATGTAACACTTAGAGATCCAATAGATTTTTAAGTCCTGAAGGGTCATAAGATAAAAGTTTTTAAAGAGCAAGATCAAAGAGCAGTAGCAACACTGGCATTAGTCAGGATCAATTGATTAATTTTTGGCAGATGGATTTGTCCATTTCACTGCTCTGAAATAAAAAGGGGCCTATTGCCAGGATGAAGTGCTAGAAACACTTCATTATCTTCGTGAGTCCTGGCTGACTGACCATGTGAGCGTGCCTGAATTGATGAGTGAAGTGCGTTGAATATTGTGCCATTTACTGTTAAATTTCTAGGGATCTAGGGAGAAGCCTGACAGAATCTCTGATGCACTGAATGGAATAAGTGAGGATAGTTTAAGACATAGAGGAATTCTGCCTGTGGTTATTCTTCACTGATTCAGAACAGAAGGAATCTGTTAGAAGTCACAGAGGGAAAGAGAAGTAATAAATTTAATTTGGTTTAAAAGTATAAAAAAATAAAATATTAGTCATACAGACAGAAAGAGCATATAATATCCAGAATAGTCATACAGACAGAAAAACATTTTGGGGTGATTCCTGTGGCTGATGCAACAGAGTTACAAGACATGGTTAAATGGATTATATATATATATATATAAATATATAATTAACATTCATGTAAGATGAAAATAAATTTAAGTTTTGGTTACATGTCTTCAAATATTTACAATATTAACTCACTAATATTTTTATTTACATAAAATACTCATATATATATATATATATATATATATCAGAAATAACTAAACATGAATGTAGTGCATGGATAAAGCAATTTTCCTTCCTTTTTCTTCTTTTTCTAGTTTCACAGAAAATAAATGTTTAGTTGTGTCTCCAGAATCAAGTCTAAATTTGAAGCTGATTATACCATTATGAGTTACTTAAACTTTGGAAATTACCCTAACTTCCTTTTAGTTTCAATTTATAATAGGAAATATTGGTAGTTAATAGTATAATGTACTTCAACAATTATTGTAATGGTTGAACAGTTAAGTGAAACACTGAACTGTGCTTTTGATACATGCATACCAGCCTTTGCTTCTGCATAGAAACAAAGTTTGTTTACTCACATAAATAAATGTTGTTGATCTAGCAACCCTATATAGATAATGAGAAGATATTTTGATTAAATAATTTAGAAAATACAGCTTTAATACATCCTAGCAACATTCAGATAAATCTCAGGAGTTACAATCAACTAATAAACAGCAAGGTTACAAAATAACAATATGTACCAGGATAAATCTCCCTCTATCATTATATTAGAAATGTTTTCTCATTCAGAAAACAACATTTCCTCCCAGCTAGAGATCTGAGGCACTTCCACACAAGTTCTTTGATTTCAAAGTGACTTTATGAGAAGTGACTGTTTCATACTGGATCCACAGAGCTACAAAATAACTTTAATCAAAGTGTTGAAAGGAATGTTTGCCAAACCCACAGTGAAATAAGTCTTCAAGTTGTGATTTGTCAAAAAAAAAAAAAGCAGGCTAAACACCCTGGGCACCACAATATTTACTAGGCTCCAAACATTTCAGAAATTTGTACGTATTAATACTTGAATAAAATAATTCAACCTGGCAATTTAAAGTATAACCAAAGGACGGGATAAGCAACAGAGCCATGTCCTATATACCATGGATTCTCATATACACCAAAGCTGTGCTATCCAATTTGGCCCAGCTACACAGCACTAGGGCAAATGAGCAGTGTTCAAAAATACACGTTAGGTTTCTGACATCATTCCAAATGGAACAATGTTGAAAATGCTCAATAAGTTTTTACATGTATTATATGTTGAAATAATAATTTGACCATACTGGATTAAGTAAAATGTTATAATCAGCTTTAATTTTTTCTTAAAATGTGGATAGTATTAAATTTAAAATTGCATATATTGCTGTCAGTCCTGCTTCAGAGGATAAAAAGTAGTTTCTGGTATTAGTTACTGTTTCTCCTTCAGCTGAGAAGTTAAAGCAATGCTAAGGCATTAGAACTAAGAAGACAGTTTTAATATGTGATTCCTTAGTTCTGTGTCACTAATCTAAAAAACGTTGTTCAGTTTTTTGTACATTTATACTGTCTTTAAAAGCTCACTATCTGTTGTGCAAAATAGGTTTTAAAAAGTGTTTTATACCTTTACTGGCAAAATAGTTGTCTACTTTAAACAGAAATTGAAACTCCCTTTGCTCTATTGAGGAGTACTGTCATATTTTTTGTAAAAATACAGTAAATTTCCCTTTATGCATGGAAGTAAAGAAATCTACTTTTTTTGTTTGTAGTTTCGGCTGGCCCTGTACTCTCTGTGTAACCCAGGTTGGCCTCTAACTCTTGGTGATCCTCCTGCTTCACCCTCCAGTGCTAGAATTACAGGCACGTGTCACCATGCCTGGAAATAAATCTTCTAATTACTATCTCTAGCATCATTATTACCATCACTGCTAATAGTTTTCATTAATAATGTTTGCTGTATATTGAATATTTAAACATGTATTATACTAACTGTTCTAGATTTATCTTAAAATACAAGCCACTAGTCTTATTTATGTTTATAAGAAAGTAAAGCAGCTTAAAGTATTTAATTTGCTCAAGGTCAAAATTACTGAAAATTGCTTCCAATCCTAAACTCTGGGCCTCTAATAATTATGACTTATTTTCAGTACTGCTATGACAATAAAAGTGATATCTAGTACAGCAAACTCTTTATAAAATAAATAAAATTTTCATATAATATTTTCATTATTAATACCTGATTTCGTATCTTAAAAATAATATTCTATTCTGTTTCAATTGATCTATGAAACGCAATGTAATTGTTTAAATCTATATGTATATTATTTTGAAGAGAAAAAACAGGAGAAACCAAAAATATGAAACATGTAAAAAACTCTAAGAACAACAAAAAACCCAGAACAGTATTTACATAATTCTCCTAATTCATTTGTTCAACCAACCAAAATATGTCAAAGTCAGCATTATTCACACAATGTAAACTTTCACAATTTTTTATTTCTGAGAGGAGGTTAGTTGCCATCAACAATCTTATATAATATACAATCTTATACATCATACAAACCAAAACCTCTTCTATGTATCCCAGATACCCAGGCACATAGGACAAGAGGTCAGGGAACAGGAAAAGTCAATGGTCAACTACTATTGAATATGTGATTCAAATGTTTACACTTCACTAAAACCTTACATTAATTACTGTCATTTCCCCTGAGTATATACATGTACTCATAGCAGATGTTCTTTATTTCTATTTTACACAACAATATGGAAGACAGCTAATTAGAATCTTCCACATATGATCAAGGTTTCTTTCTGATTTATTGTTTATTCTGCAACAAAAACAGAAAGCTTCTAAGGAGAGAACATTTTTACTAAATTTTTCCTAAACTATTTCTTGGTAAGTTATCAATATCGTTCCTATATCTCCCCTGAGTATTTAAATAATGTATTTCCCACATATGAAGTGACCATCTTAAAACCTACTACTGTACATCTATGCAAATCAGTTCATTATAATAACACCTGCATCAGATTTTATTTTCTTGAGATGACCACATCTCAATTTCATTTCTATATTTTATATTCTTTTTGAAAAGTAAATTTCATTTCATGTTTTTCCCTTCACAGGTGTGATTTTTTCCCCTGAAAAAGGGAGGTAGACATGTTTTTACATCCTGCCCTTGAATCTAGACAGGCTTTGTGGATTGTAAGGTTGTGAATTCTGAGTCACAAAATGGTAATAGATCAGCTGTCTGATTTTCATGGGACAATTATTATTAGAATCATCAGCTACCAAAAGTCAAAAATACAAGTATCAAAGTGAAAAATGTACACCCTAAATCAACAACCAGTGTCAACCACTAGGCATGTAGCTAATACACCTCAGATCATTTGGCTCACACCAAACTCCTAGCTTTTAAGATACAATATCATTGAGCAGAACTAAATCACATCTACTAAATTCTATTCAAGTTCCTCACTCACAGAATATATGAGTATGCTAAAGTCACTATTTTATTCCTTTCAGTTGGAAGTTATTTGATATATAGAGATAGAAAACTAGAAAAACATATCATATAATCATTTCTCCTCATTCCAGTTTTGTGAGTTATCCCCAAAGCATTCTAAAAAAAAAGATCCCATCAAAAATGTGCTGCTTGAATTTACTGAGATATTAAAATCTATAACAGCTTCTTAATTTTTTAATTACTGTAAAACTATAGAACACAATAGGCTAATTACATTAAAATATGCTTAAATTTAAATTTGCTTAAGATTTTATTTTGTTTTCATTCAAATTATTCCTTTTTGTCAGTAATATCACAAGAGTGATACTATACTCTCAAACTCTCTGTTAGCTGGAAAAACATTCAACTTGTGCCATTATCAGACATATTTTCCTAGATGCTTGATTATGTTTTACTTGCCAGGCTTTTCTATTCTTTTTTAAATAGATGTTTTGTGAGAAAATACTTTGAGACTATATAAATGCCCCATCTTTCCTCAAACATTTATTCATTTGTTTTCTTTATCCTTTAGTATGAACTCATGGATTCTTATTTAATTATAGGGCATAATCCAGTACATTTATTTATTTTGATGTTCAAATTGTCCTGGGTTTTATCAAGGTAGTCCCCTTAAGCTCCATTCTGTATCTTTTGACACATCTGTATCATTCTTTGATAAAGCATTGTTTATTTCTGGAAGATGAATGAATTTTTACTTTGTGGTACAATAAAACATTGAGAAGCATCTTCTACTTCCCTGGCTTTCACTGAGAATCAACTGTTTATTTAAGAAACTTATTCTAAGCTATAAATACTGCATATTTTGCATTAGGCATTTTTGGCACAGCCCTATACCTTAACCCTAACATATTTCTCCAAGGATAAAAGAAACACACACACACTTTATAGTACAGATCATTTCACTGGCAAGCTAAGAGAAGAGTTTAGTTAAACACATTTTGAAAACTGAAATCCCCAGACAGTCACTGTACAAATCAGTTGTATGTGTTAATTGACTATGTAAAATCTGAATTACAACAGTAAATAATGGTTTAGGATTTTATTTAGACAGTCCCTAATGTCCAACGAGAAAGAATTCAGATTATTCAAAGGGATGTTAATTTTCATAAAATGCAGGCTCTTAACTAAGTCTTGTTTTCTAGCACAATTCAGAATAGGGATATGACAATAAACAATCAAAGATCTATTGAGCAGAATTTTATGTACTAAATCATTCTAAGTATTAGAAACATGCACACAGAGTTAAGATAAGATGCATTTTGCTTTGAGGAATTATTGTTTAATGGGGAAGATAGTTACACAAATAATTATATAACACTGTGTTAAGAATGTACAGTTGGAAAAATTCCATTTCTTAAGATCATGACTTGGTCTTAGAATCAAACAGACATAACACAGATTAGAAGGAGAAAAGCACAATACAAATTTTATGTGGCAAGGAGGCCATCATCAGAAAATGAAGACTATATCAATTATTTGGATTCAGTTACTTACATACTGAATTGGACAAAGAAAGGTTGTGAGGAATCAACTAAATTATGAGTTTTTTAAAAATAAATTATCCATAACATTTTCTCAGCTTTGTCATCCAAATTTTAAGGATAAGGATATTGTGTTTCTGGAGTATTAGAAAGCATTTTTCACATGAGGATTTTATATTCTGCTTTTAAGAAACAGTATGAAGGTAAACATGATCTTATTTCACCTTATCTTAAATAGTTAATGTGCAAGAATAATGTATTTTAACCCCTTGAAGGCTACAATAGCGTTGATCACATTTTGATTTGATATAAAGAAGAGACTTTCCTGTCAGTCAGCAGGAGAGACGTCTGGGAGGACTCCTACTTTGCTCTTTGAACTCGGCTAAGCAAGGTGGAAAACTTCCTATCAAACCTATTTCTGCAAGCAGGTTTCCTATCATGGAAGTATAATTTAAGAAAAGTGACACAAACACTGTCAAGTTGGAGGACCAGAAATAACTTTCATAATCAGACATAGCAAGGAGGATAATGTTAATGTTTCAGAAAGTCTCTAAGGACCTGTTGTTTTTGTGTGTATTTTAAACTACCAAGTTTTTATTTTCTTCTAGTTGGGACTGTGAGTGAGACAGACAGAAATCAAAAGTAACATATCTTTTTTTTAACTTGAAGGCAGAAGTATGCCACACTATCTACTCTATCTTTTGCTAATGTGATATATCTTCTGAACAAACTACTCAATGTTAAATTTACTCGTATTTCTACATGAACAGAATGTGAAATGCATTGTGTTAAAAAATTAAATTTATCATGTGACCTTTATATAATATGGAATTACAAGGAAATTTATAATTAACAACTTACCTAGTTTTTCACTTTAACTTTTGTAATGTTAATATATCATTAAGTCACTTATAAATTACTTATATCCATGACTCTAAATTATGACTCTATATTTTTCTGTCTTTTATGAGGTTTGGTTTTATTTACATCATTTATATTTGACTACATTGTAAGACAGCAGGAACTATACTTCTATATAGGTTGCATAAATTTAATTATAGTGAAGGTTGAAGATGACTTGTTAAAAACAGTTGTAGCTATTTCATAATACCAAATACCAGGACAAACATCATGTGGTTAATACAGTGTAAATATATTTCTTTAAAATAATGGAAGTCACAGACCAAATTACTGTATATTGCTCTAAATATTTACTTTCCTGTGTCAGTAAATAGATTCATGTCAAGAATAGTCATTCTCAAGTGTTCAAAACTAATGTTATTTAATTTAAAATAGAATATATCCTTTATATACCAATTAAATGAATACAAAGGAAATAATTCTGAGTCTTCAATCAAGTTCTGTCCTATATATACTAAATTAATAACCATATGGTAATAAATATTGTTAGACACATAACTAATTTTACAAAGGTACAGGAAGAGATGGAAAGTCAGGATCAACTAAAGCTCTTATGTAAATGGGAGCAGGGAAACAAGTCAACCTCTGAGTCTCTCGCTTTCTATATGGAATGTTTTAACAGTAATGAATCAAGTTTTCATTTTTCTTCTTTTAATAAGATAGCTAGGTAACACTGACATTACATTTCTTATTGCTTTCTGTCCTGTTCTCCTTTTCTAGTTATGTTTGTGTCTTTTCTCTAGTTATGTTTACCTTTCCTACTCTTCCTTTTATTAATCTCAGTATACTCAATATAAAAAATTATACTTAATATTTAAGTTTTAAAAAAATATTACATCACATATTATTGGCATTCTGGTAATTTTCTAAAGCATTTCTGAAAGTCATCTTTATTAATATCTTTACTTATGCTGCTCTTGCTATCTTAATGTCACTTGATTTTAGAAAAGAAATAACCATAGCAAAGTGTCATATCGGGTGAATAAGATGAGCGAGGATTTAAATGTAAACATTAACCTCTTGTTTTAATCATACCTACAGTCTCATCTATTTTGATAAGAAAATTCTTCATCTTAAACCAATTTTAATTCCCCCTCAAATGACATAATATAATTAATTTTTACTTCCTTTTTAATTTAAAATTGTAACTACTACAAATATGCCTTTATCTAAATGGTTTAGAATTAGATGTATCAGTAGAATCCCAAACAAACAGGTATTTTGAAAAAGTAAATTAATTTTTGAAGAATCCATATGTGAAATTATACCTGCTTTTATTTTCTCTGGATGTTATGCAGTACAGGATTGGCAAATCGTATGTTGGCTTTATTTTTCATTTCTTTGTAGAAACTCCATACTGTATTCTGTAATGGCTTTACTGAATTACATGCTACAGCAGTATGGATACACTTTCTTTTCTCTGAATCCTGAATCAACACGACAATTCTTTTCTTTGCTGGCCTACAAACTGATTATAAACTGGCCAAGATGTTTATTGATAATGATAAAACTGATTAGTTTTGTGTACTTTGTTTGCATTGGTCCTTTAGGAGCTTATAGACTATCTTACTTGACTTAACATTAAATTGAATTTACTTGAGAATTAAGTTTTTGTTTGCCCACATTCTATAGTATATCATTTAAATTCTGTATGATATTAATGTGTAATTGAATAAAATACAGTCATAACTGAGATATTATCATTGTTATTAGTACATAACTAACTTTTCATTGATTTTTCTACTGCTGTTATAGCCACATATTTCTATAGAGTATCTCTGTACTGTATTGTAATCTCTATTATGTGTACTGTGATACAGTATCGATAATCTTGAATCAGTCTCTAAGAAGCTCAGAAGTCTATTGAAGGTAAGGAGCAGAGGGCACTTCTAACATTATATTTTACATTGTAAGGCACATAAAAGGCTCTATAATTTAGCACTGCGAAGGAGTATAAAGGTAAGGTTCTAAAAGAAAAGTAAGTATATAAGATAAGCTATATTGTTATGTGTGTCCTCAAGTTGAACACAATGACTGGTAAAAATTAGTGAGTTTTTAAAATTAAAATAATAGCTTAAAATATTTGTTATACAATATTTTATTTTTACTGTGCTGTTCTGTGTTGCTTTTCCAGATTAAAAATATGTTTTCATATATTTAGACAAATCATGAATGCTTTAAACTCAAAATAGCATCTATCCATAAACAGTGAATATCTTCTAAAGCATGTAAGTAATTGATAAAGTAGGATGGAATTTGAGAATTAAAAAAAGGATATTGTAAGGAATGATGTATTGAAAAGTATACTCTGACTTAGTACAATTATCTTGCATATTTTATACGTTCTTGGTCTATTAGTTTGTTTTTCAATCAATATAATTAATTTTATAAGATCTGATAAGATAAATCTGATGCTGCAGGATAAAAGAAGAGGGCCATGTTGTACCCCAAAAGGCTGCACCCCAAAATAAAATGAAAATTATAAAAAGGCAAAAAGAGTAAAAAAGGTCAAGATGTCTTGGAGGGAAAAGAAGAGAGTGCTTATTTATTTAAGCTGGTGTCCAACGATACAGTGAGGGTGGAATTTACACGGCTGTGTGACTAGGGTAAGATTTGGGGGTGGTTTATAAAGGGAAAAACTGCAAAGATGTGGGGGGGGGCCACACCTGTGCATTCCTGAGGAAACAGATCCCCTTTTAGGGCAGGACCTGTTACACAAACTAAAGGTCCAACTCAGTTTTGAAGCTGCAGCTCCAACCGTGACGCTAAGCTCTGAAGCACCTGCACTAGTTTTGCCTGACTTACTACAAGCCCTTCTCTCTGTATGTTAACAAAAAAAAGGAACATAGCTAAAGCAGTATTAACTCAAAGCTTGGGACCTTGGCAACATCCAGTGGCCTATTTATCCAAGAGACTTGATAATGTGGCCTCTGGGAGGCCTCCCTGTCTGTGAATAGTAGCTGCAGTGGCCTTATTGGTAAAGGAAGCCCAAAAGTTGACTTTTGGACAGAAGCTTGTTGTTGTTCCCTCACACTCCCTGGAAACTCTAATCAAGGCCCCGCTGAGCCAATGGCTGTCCAATGCCAGGATTATGCATTATCAGGCCCTACTTCTAGACCCTGCCTCCATTGGTTACAAGACAACTGCAGTGCTGAATCCTGCCAAGTTGCTGCCTGATGGTGATCCTGGATCTCTCCATGACTGTTCTGAGGTAATAGTTCACCTCCAAAGTCTCTGACAATATTTGACTGACGAGCCCTTGCCTGAGGCCTCGCCATACATCTCTGAGGGGAGTAGCTATATCCATCAAAGTAAGAGTCACGGGCCCAGCGGTTACTACTGAATCCCAAGTTCTGTGGGAGCAAGCCTGGATCCAGGTACATCTGCTCAAAAGGCTGAGCTTATTGCTCTCATTGAGGCTCTCAAACTGGCAGAAGGGAAGTGGGTCAGTATCTATACTGACAGCAGATATGCATTTGCAACAGCCCATGTCCATGGGACCATTTTGTCAAGAAGGAGGCCTGTTGATCTCTGTGGAACAAAAGATAAAATGCCCCCAGATACTTGATCTACTTGCCGCCTTCTGGATGCCAGAAAAGGTTGTAACCATACATTGAAGGACCCATGATCCTGTTATAAGGGGAAATGACTTGGCAGATGCCACAGCCCGAAAGGCAGCTATAAAATCAGAGGGGACCAAGATGGCCCTGACATTATTGTTGATCCCTCCCACTTTGTCGGGACAGGTGTATACTCAAAAGGACCTCCATCTAGCAACCCAGCTCCAAGCCAGGCCTAATATCCCTGGAGGTTGGTACCAGCTGCCCGACAAGCGAGTCCTATTGCCAGAGGCCCTCAGGAGGGAACTTATTCTGCAGACTCATAGGTCAGCTCATTTGGGAGGATCAAAACTGGCTGATCTCTTTCAGAATGATATTTTATTCTTCAATTGTCCAAGCTTGCCCAGTCTGCAAGCTTCAGATGCCCACAACATCAACTTGTAAATCCAAAGCAACAACTGCCGATTGAGACAAAGTGTTTTCAAGGAACCATGCCAGGAGAACATTGGGAAATAGACTTTACTGAAATGGGAAAGCCAGGGCTACAAGGACATAAATATCTCTTGGTAATGGTAGACACTTTCACTGGCTGGGTAGAAGCATACCCTACCAAGTCAGAGTCAGCTCTCATAGTAGTAAAAAAACTCTTATATGAGATTATACCCTATTCAGCTTGCCTTTATCTATGAGGTCCGATAGTGGCCTGGCTTTCATAGCCCAAGTGCCCCAAAAATTAACTCTGGCTTTACAGATTAGATTGGAAACTTCATTGCGCATACCAGCCTCAAAGTTCAAGACAAGTAAAAAGGATAAGTAGGACTTTAAAAATTGTGATAACTAAAATGGCCTTAAAAACTGGCAAAAACTGGGTGAGTCTCCACCCCTTTGCCCTCTTGCACGTGCGTTGTACTCCCTATGTTGCTGGAATTTCCCCTTTTGAGACACTATATGGGAGACCTCCACCCCTCATCCCTAAGATATCTGAGAAAAAGCTTGCTGATCTTGCTGACCAGGACATTATTAAGTCCCTCTAGGCAATTCAGCCCATCCTGACTTGAACTCACTGCTTATTCAGACAACAGCACCCAGCACCTGAAGCCTCTTCAAGGGACATTGATCACAGTCTGGGTTCTGAAGATCGGGGGTTGTTTTTCCTTTCTTTTTAAATTTTATTTTATTTTTTAATGGCAGCTAAAGGTATTCAGATTACAGTTATATTGTGGCCTTTTAAAAAGATATTTTCTTGGATTATTTAGAACATGCAAGCCTCATTTTTAATCAGATGAAATATGTATGAAATTAATGAGTTTTTCTGGTTATAGAATCATCATAACTTTTCAGTACAATCAATTGTGATATTTACAGTATATTCTAACATTCAGAATTTTCCAAATATTGAAATTCTACCAGCATTCTATGTTAAGCCATGCTTGCAAAATTTAAAATTTTTATAGTGTCACCTATAATTTGCATAAAATATGTTTGAAGTATTTCAAATTTACAGTGAAGTATAGCATTTTAAGGTAGTGAAAACACATGGAATGATTCATGAAAGAAAATCACTTCAAGGATTTTATTGAAAGTTTTAATGTTGTCTGAAAAGCAAGAGGAAGGAAATTGGTAATAAATAAAAAAAAGGGACATAGAAAGTGGTTTTGTCTTCAAGTAAAATGTCTGGCTGTGCCAGAATGTGAAAGAAGATAGGAAAAGCTCAACTTGAATGTGTGTAGTAAGTTGTAGAAACATTGAAGAGATGTGAATATTATTTGCCTTGGTTTATAGTACCTGCCAGTAACAGCTTTGAAAAGAAACAAATCTGTTCAGAATTTGACAGTATTAGATAAATTTTGGTAGATTTATTCATAAGACTGGTGAACCTTTACTGCAAAATGTTTCCATTAAAATGAGATTATACTCTCCGTATTGTTCATACTCGCCCAAGAAGGAATTCTTCTGTTATGCTTGTAAATGTGTTACTTGGAGTTGAGATGGCTAGATCAATAGGATTAAGTATATCTAGTTTCATAGTAGGAGACCAAAACTATAGACACCTCACTACACTCATTAACCAGACCTAGCTAGCCTTGGCAACTCTGTATCTAAATTAGAAGATTCTCTAAGCTCCTTAGCTGAAACGGTTTTTCTAAATTAAAAGATTCTCTAAGCTCCTTAGCTGAAATGGCTTTATAAAACTGCTGAGGCTTGGGCCTTCTTTTTCTAAAAGAGGTAGGTCCCTGTTTGGCCTTAGGAGAAACTTGTTGCTTATATACAAATCACTCTGGAGTTATTAGACAAAATATGGCTGCCCTCAAGAAATGCCTACAGGAAAGGAAACAAGTTCTACTGGCAGAACAAAATTGGTTTAAAGGTTAGTTCTCATTCTCCCCTTGGTTGTCCACCCTCATATCAGCAGCCATACGACCCCTAATAGTGCTTTTAGTTGGTGTAACTATCGGTCCCTGTATCATAAATAAACTGGTATCTTATATAAAAGGCCGAATACAGGCTGTCAACCTGATGATCTTAGCTACCCAGGATTATGAGCTAGTACCTATAGATTCAACTATGAGCCAATGATTTGGCTCACTGACAAAAATCAGTGGGGAATGTTGTAACCTAACTCAAGTGCCCCCATTCTGTTCTGTATGAGCCATTCCCTTTGACCTTTAAAAAAAAAAAACAGGATATCCTGTCTCCTCAGGAATGCAAAGGTGTGGTGCCCCCACATCTTTGCGGTTTTTTGCCCTTTATAAAACACCCCCAAATGTTAGCCTAGTTGCACAGCAGTATAAATTCCACCCTCAGTCTGTGTCACTGGATACTAGCCTAAATAAATAAACACTGTCTTCTTTTCCCTCCAAGATGTTTTGGCCTTTTTATTCTTTTTGCCTTTTTACAATTTTCATTTTATTTTGTGGTGCAGCCTTTTGGGGTACAACAATAATGCCATTATTTTCTTAGTCCATAATTAAGAGAAGCAATTTAAATAAAATTGAGAAATTACCCTGCCCTCTAGTGGTGCTTAATAAATGTTAAAATGTAATGAAAATATCATTTTGTTGCTAACAGTAACACTGTTATTGGTATTTGTTTGCATGGAAACCCTTTAATTTTATATTCTGAATCAACAAATTGACATATTTAAACTAATAGCAATTTCATTACATGAAAAATTTTACTTAGTCCCTGCATATGAATCATATTACTGCTGCAGGCAGCTGAGTTAGTTAGAAATATTATAGGCAGTGAGATAGGGCTAGGTCCTCAGTGGAGTCAGTGCAGACACCTGGCAACTGCCTGCTATGGGCCAGGCCTCAAGACAAAAGACCCAACAAATGCACCTATATCCTGAGGATTGATACCCTAAAAGTTCCCATCCCCCTAGGAAAGAGTCACTGCTCCATAAGAATGCCTGCTTTCTAAGTGACTCGCTTCCCCATTTGTCCCTAATGTAATCAGTTTTACCTGAACTATTGATGTTATTGGCTAACTACAGTTATGCCTCACCTTATGTCCATCTGCTTTGTGAGTTCCTAATCTTTCCCCATCTTGAACCCATGCTTTTACTCTGTAAAAGTCCCTGGAAAAAACAGAGTCCTGGGCAAACCGCTCGGCACCCCTTCTGTCTCTCTTCAGACAGATTTCCTTCTCTCAATAAATATATTCTACTTTTAACCTCCATTGTTCCTAAAACTCATTCTTCAATTTTAGAGAAAAGGAACTCATGGACATAGTAGGTTGGGAGTTTCATTACCCTATAGCATTACCAGTGCTGAATTAGATTGTTTAATGGAATTCTCTTCCATTTAAATTTTGTTTAAAACTTGACTGACTAGAAAAAAAAATGTACTAATTCTCCAACTTTTCTCAACTTCCTATCAATTTACCTGGCCATCTGGTTCCCTGGGTCTGCTGATAAGCCCTCTTCACATGCTGCATGTGCCTGAAGATGGGATAGTCCCTTCTCTGTTTTCTGATACCTGATTCTGAAAGATTTGCATAAAGAATGCCATTTATTACTCTTAATTTTAATTTTTTAGGTGTTTGAAATCTCTGTGTGTTTCATAGTATGTTAAATGTCATACATGTATTCCCATGGGCTTCTCCTACAAGAAAGTAGGGGAAGCATGACTATTCCAACAGAAATTATGCATGAAAGAAAATATACACTGTATTGAGATTCCAAGAAAAATAATCCTGACATTTGGACTATAATGGTAAATAATTAGATTTACTGCTCTCTGTAATGATTTATATCTATAAGCTCCAAGACCTTCATGCACTTCATGCAATCACTTGTATGTTGATTAAATTATGAGGTTTATAGCTGATTTGGTATCAGGAGGTGAGTACTAGACTGAAGAAAGATCACTTTGGGCATGGCCTGGAATTGTTTATCTCTTTCTCTGGCTCCTCTCTTTATTTTCTCTATTTCCTGAATGCCATATGACTTGAACAACTGTACTTTTGCTATTTTGTTCTACCATATTGTCCTGTCTTGCATCTACAGCACTAAGAACAATGACTTCTACAAATTGTGAATCAAAATAACTCTTTCCTCCCTTACATTGGGTCTTGGATATTGTGTGCCAGCAACTAAGAAATTGCCTAAGACATCCTCTTAACAACAGCAACAACAATACTACCAACAGCAAAATAAGTAAGAGATGACCTCCATACTTATCAAATTGTAATACTATGTATCATTATATACTTTAGCACTGTGAGTTATTTACAACATGGTAAGTGTTCCATGACATCTGCTGGTTTAGCAAAAGGTTTAAAGTTAGTTGGTTCACTGAAAATCAAATCTGGATGGCAAAACTTGATTTATTTTGCTTTCAGTTTACTACTATACTCACAAGTATAATTTTCCATGTTTCTGAACTTTGTCATGCCCATGTGCTAATTCAGAAATTCTCTCGTTTATGTTTTTATTAAAAATATAAAATAAAATTAGAAGTCTATTCTGAATTATCTGAGCTGGCAAATAAAATTGCATGGAAAGTGAAAGAGAAATCTAGGAAGGTCAGAAAGAAATGTGATGACAGAAGGAGAAAAGAGAGGGCAGTAACTGAAGGCCCTGCCCTGGAGACACAGCCATGAGACAAGGATGAACAGCCATTATGTCTTCTATAAATTGAAAAAAAAAGTGAGAAACAGAAATTCTTCTAGAGTATTAAGAAGGAGCATTGTTTAGCCAAACTGTTTTAGGCTTCTAATTTGCAGGACTTGAAGAGAAAAAAATTGCACTGTTTAAAGCATCAACATTTATGGTACTTTGTTATAGCCATAGGACATTCATGCACTTCCAGTTTGAACAGGACCTTGGGAGTTACTTCAAGGACATCTCCAAGTAATGAATCATGTCAGTTTAGGAAAACTGTCTTATCATGAAGGCATGCTAGGAGTGAGACTGTAGGAGTAGTTTCAGCAGCTGCAGTCTCTATCTACTTAATTGATGTTTGAGCCAAGTGTCTGCAGCTGTGGCCTTATTTTGCCCTTTGAGGTATCTCTGGCCTCACAGGCCACTACAGGCCTCAGCCAGGATCAGTGATTCACAGAGGTTCACTTACTATGAATCAGCTCCCGTCATCAGGCAAGGGGCCCAGAGGCCTAGGACAGACTCACGGATACACCTAGAAAGTTTATTAGTTAATTTTACATCCTGCTTAGAGCTGCTTCATAGTGGTCTCCAACAGTCTCTCATTGATGTCTTTTTGAGTCTGTCCTGTTTTAGTAAGACTCATATTTCATGTTCACTTATATTGTGGACATTGCAGCATTGTTTTCTTCTTCATTATAATTTAAGTAAATGCTACTATTTCTATGTCTTGACTATTGTAAATGATGTTGCAAAATACAAGGTAGTGCAGAAACTTCTGTAAGATGGAGGCTCTGGACATAAATACCAAAAGTGATATAGTACAAATACACAATTGGGGCTAGGAGATCACTCTCCCTCTAGCCAGCTGAACTTGGGAAACACCCAGGGTCATTTCTCCTTTCAATTTTCAATTTTCTTTAGAGAAACAGAAAATTGTCTTTAGAGAAACAAAGACCCAGAAAATCTCCATAACTCTACAACAGTGAACATGCATGTTATGTCCTGTGTCATGAGTTTCATAGCCTTCTCCTGACTTGAACCTTATGTTTCATACTTACAGACTGCATGTCTGTGATTTATGCAAAGTGGATTCTGGGATAGGTTTTCCTGCAAAAGGACTCTGAAATGATTCAGCACTTTGTCCATAATTCTTGTTCATTTTATCCAAGACCCAATTGAGAGAAACTCAGACTGGAATGCACTTCTTTAAAATTTAATGGTTTGAACTGGGGGTTTAGCTTAGTGGCTTAAGTGCCTGCCTGGCAAGAGTGAGGTGGTGAGTTTGATCCTGATACAAAAATAAATAAATAAACAAAATTCAAAAGTCTGATTTATCTGCCCCTTTTACTTTCCCATTGCCCAGACACCATTTTTCTGTACATACTACCCTTTGTATTTCTGCTAGCAAACAGTACATCTTCCAGACATTTTCAGTAAATGTAATTGTTTTTACTTTACCCTTGTATGTATGCTTGCAATTCTTTACTCATCATGCACAAGAACTTGGACTTTACCTGTGAGAGTCACCGTGCAATATCAGAGGGATTCTTGGACCATATGGTAGTGCAATCTTTTTCCATAATGTATGCATTGGTTCACATTCCAACTCATGATTTATAAGATCTTCTTGTGTGAATGTCCTCACCAAAACTTGTTCTTTTTTTATTATTATTTTTATAATACCTATTCTTACAACTGTGAGATGGTAGCTCAGGTTAATTTAGATTTGTGTTCACATTACTATTATCGATATTAAATATTTTTCTATTTACATGGCCACTTGCTTGTCTTTGGAAAAATGTCTTCTGAGGTCCTTTGTGCATTTTTCTAGAGTTTTGTTTTTGGTTTGGATATTGAGTTTCCTTTTTCTATGCATTATTTATATAATTTCCATGTTAACACATTATTAGATATGTCTTGCAAATATTTTCTCTCATTCTATAGACTATAATTTCACTTTGCAAGTGTTTTTCTGTCCAGAGGTTTTTTGGTTTGATATGTTCTCACTTATGTATTTTTTCCTTTATTGTCTGTGAATCTGGAATCATATCACAGCAAAATCTTTGCCACGATCAACTTCATGAGACTTTTAACATTTTTTTCCAAAATTTTTGTAGTTTTGATCTTATGTGTCAGTCTAATAGATTTTGAGCTGAGTCTTGTAAGGAGCAAAATATAAGGACTGAATTTCTCTCTTTTTCCCCTTCTTTTGCATGTGCATTCCACATTTTCAAATGCTACATACTGAACTGTCTATCTTTACTCATTTTGTGTTCAAATGTCTTTATTGAAGATTCATCAACAATACATAAATGAGACATTACGTGGTTTTTGATCTGCTTCAATGGTCTTTGCATTTTTATTCCAGTATCACATTTTAAAAAATCACTATAGCTTGGATTTATATTTTGAATTCAGGTAGTATGATATTTCCAGTTTTATTCTTCTTGCTCAAGATGATTTTAGCAATTTTTTTTCTTTTGTCTCTTCATTTGGACCTGAAAGTAGCTATTTATATTTTAGTGGAAAATGTCTTTAGACATGGTATAGATTGCTTTGGATCTATATAGTTCCTTGAGTAATTGGGATATTAATTTGTGTGCATTTTTACAATACTGTTTCTCTCAACCTATGAACAAATGGCAGATTCATTTTATGTGTCCTTTTCAATTTTTTACTCAACATTTTATGATATTCAATATAATATTTTATAATATTCAATATATTCTTCCATGTTCTTGTTTAAAATCATTCCTTGTTATGTTTGTACTATTATAAATGAAATTATTTCATTGTTTTGGATAGCAAAGAGAAATGCTACATTTTATGTATTAATTCTATACCCTGAGACTTTCTTTCTTCTTCTTCTTTTTTTTTTTTTTTTTTTGTATTGGGAATGGAACTCAGGATGTTGCATTTGCCAGGCAGGTGCTTTGCTGCTGAGCCATATCCTTGGTCCCCCTGAGACATTATTGAATGTGTTTATTGGTCTTAAGAGAGGGGAAGGGAATACTTGATGCTTGTATTGTTTGGTTGACTCTAGGCCTGGGGTGGTGGTCTGGGTGTCTATTTGGAGGATAGCAGTGTGCATTATGCCAACTGTGGGGGATTTGCTCTTGTTTTTTAAATGTAATATTTTGTTATGTTTTTCTGTTTTATTTTATTCCTGCATCTGGTAACCTGGCAACTATTTTGAAGATAACAATGTGCAGTTTGTTCTCATTGTTTTGTTTTGTTCCAATTTATTGTTTTGTTTTATTCAATATTATGTTTGATTAGTTTTATTCTGTTTTGGTTTGTTTGCTTCTGCTATGTCTGATAGCATGGTCAACTATTGGGAAGATAGCAAGATGTATTACAGTAGTCATTGTTTTGACTTATTTTTATTCTCCTGTTTTGAAGTTCCACTTTCACTGTTTGATTTGATTGACTTTATTCTGTTTTGTTATGTTGGGTTTTATTCTCTTTAAAAAAAAAAAAGATCAAATAGGAGAATGTCCCTATGATGATTCTGTTTACTCTGCTATGTTCCATTGATTCTAATTTGCCAATACCATGTTGTTTTTATCACTGTTGTGAGTATAACTTAAAAATAGGTATTGCAGTGCCTCCTTCTTTTGTCCTAATACCCAAGATTGCTTTCGCTTTTCTGAATCTCTTCTGGTTCCATATGAACTTTAGGTTTACTTTGTCTAGTTTGGTGATGAATTCTGTTGGCAATTTGGTTGGGATTTCATTGAATCTGTGTAATAGTATTGGGATCTTGGTCACTTTATAATATTGGTCCTACCTATCTAGGAGCAGAGAACATCTTTCCATTTTCTGATATCCTATTCAAGTTCCTTTTTTCAGATTTCTGTATTTTTCACTGTAGAGTTCCTTCATTTTCTTGTTTAGGTTAATTACTAGGTTGTGTTTGATGCTAAAGTAAATTATTTTCATAATTACTTTCTCCTTGAGATCATTATTGGTGTACACAAGTGCTACTAATTTTTGTGTTAATTTTGTATTCTGCTACATTGCTGAATTAGTTATTACTTCTAAGTGTTCTCTGGTGGAATTCTTTGGCACTTTACTGTAGAGTATAATGTCTTCTGAAATAAATATAATTTGTGTACTTCCATTCCTTTTTTTGTTTTGTTTTGTACTGGGAATCGAACTCATGACCTTGCACTTGCCAGGCAGGCGCTTAAGCCACTGAGCTAAATACCCAGCCCTGTACTTCCATTCCTATATGTGTCTGCCTTTTCTTTCTTCTTTCTGGTTGCTTTTGGCTAATGTTTTCAGTACTACATTGAACAGAGATATAATCATGATCATCCTTTTCTTATTCCTGATTTTATAAAAAATGACTTCAGGTTTTTACTCATTCAATACAAGTCAATGAATATATTACTTGATGTAAGTCTCTTAGTAAGTTTGGTTAATCCTTTGTCTACTTTGCTTATTCTCTTAAAGAAGCAGCTCTTTGATTTATTTGCATTAGTATTTAGCCTCAGTTTCACTGATTTCCACTCTGTTCTTCATGATTTTGCCCTTTAATTTTGTTTTGGGTTTGAGTTTCTGTTGTTTCTTAGCTACATTAAGGCTGTTGATTAGGTTATTTATTTGAACTCATTCTGTTTTTTTTCTAATGTGAGAATTTATTGCAATGAACTTCCTTGCTAGTATTGCTTTTGTTATATCACATAGGTTCTAACATATTGTATATACATAGTCCTTAACTTTCAGAAATTGTTTAATTTCTTTCTTCAATATTTCTGTGACTTATTCTGTGTTTAATAGTGTGTTACTAATTCTAAATTCTTTTAAATTTTCTGTGGTTTCTTCCATTTGGTTCTATTTTTTTTAGTCTAGTAGAAACATGGGATAATTTTTATTCTTTTATATTTGTGACTATATTTTTACAGTAGTCTAAATGAGTACTCTGGAAAAAGTACTCATTTACTAGTATTTGTATAGTACTAGTATTTTTATAGTAGTCTAAATGGTACTTTGGAAAAAGTACAAGATGCAGTGAAAAGCATATACTATATTCTTGTCATAGGATGGAATAATCTGTATACATCTTTTAAATCCTTAAATTAAGTAGTGTGATTAATTTCTGACATTTCTTTATGATATTTTATATAGTTGATCTATCTCTTTGCAAAATTGAGCTAGTAAAATCCCCCTTACAATGTTGTTAGCATTTATTTGATTTTTTATTTTCAAAGGTATTTGTTTTTTGAAGATACAGCCTCCTGTATTCAGTGCATAAATACTTGTATGTGGTTACCTCTTCTTGCTGAATTTTTCCCTTAATTAGTATGTAGTGATTGTCTTTTCTGACTGGTTTGAGCATGAAATGTATATCTTCTAATATTAAAATATCCACCTGTGATTTTGTTGTGGTTCTGATGCTTGAAATATTGTTTTCCATCCTTTGATTTTTAGACTCTGACTATCTTTTATATTATATGAAATCATTGAATAGAATAGACTGTTAGACTCTGTGCTCTGGTCTGTCAAGCAGTATCTTTTAATTGGACTGCTGAGGCAATTAAGATTGAAAGATAAAACTATTATTGCACTGTTTCTCTGTAGTGACTTCTTTGTTTTATTTTTTCCAGTCTTTTTTGTTGTTTATCATTGACTTTGCTTGATGTTTTCATTCTGTTTGGGTTTTGGGCCTTATAACTTACATAAGTTTTGTCCAGTATATTCTTGAGTACTTTCTAGCATGCTGGTTTGGTATTCATGCATGTCTACATCTCTTAAATTGTTCTCTTTTCATGAAATGTCCTTATTTCTCCATTTTGAAGGAAAATGTTCCCAGATATGCTTATCTGAGTTGGAACTTGTTTGCTTCTAATGCTTAAAACACTTTACTTTAAGCTCTTCTGGCCTTTAAAGTTTGTGTTGAGAAGCCTAATGTAGTTCTAATGGGTTGACCTATACATGTGATTTCTCGTTTTTCTACTGATTGTTTTAAAAAAATACATTTTTGAGCCACTGGAATTTCAATTATGGCAGGTCTTGTCTTTTATCTTCATAATTATTTGGTGTTCCGAAAGCTTCTCTTGCTTGTATATTGACATCTTTCTGCATACTTGGGAAATTTTTCATTATTATTTCTTTAAACAAATTTATTATTTCATCTGTGTTATCTCCTAGTTTTCTATAGCTCCAATTAGCCTTAGATTGATGCTCCTAATGTCATCTACCAATTGTAGAATTTTTTCCCCTTGTTCTCATATTTTTAAAGAATTCCTGAATAGTTAGACATAATTTAACATTTTGTTCTCAGTTTCAGACATCACACCTTCACAATGATCCTTCTTAAATTTATGAATTCAGTATAGTTTTTTTTTTTTTAATTTCTGGTATTTCTGTTATCTCTTCCTAGATTCTGTATCTTTGGTGAATATGCCATTCCTGTTTTGAGCCATTTCATTATGCCTTTCCAGTGTTTTGTTTCCCAAATCCACCTTACATATTTTGAGTGACAATTCCATAAATTTTTAATTCAACATTCTTTTCAGTCTCATCTTTAAGCATGTCATAAAGATGCTTATTTGCTTCCTATCCATTGATTCCTTTTTGACCTGCCTTAGGAGATTTTGGAGACTTTTTTGCCTTCTATTTTACCTTATTCTGTTTGTATGTATATCTGTTTTTGTTTTGGCTTTGTTTTTATCTTCTTTTATTTGGGGGTACTGAGAGTTAAAGTCAAGGACATGGAGATAACGTGTAATTTAAATGAAGTTTTTCAATAAGGCATTGCCTTCCCATGATCCATTGTTAGCTTTAAGTGTCCAGAGATAGCCTTTACTCCTAGCACTAGCTATTTAATTTAAATCATGTGGTCTCTGTTGCTAGGTTTTGTAGAAAAAATCACTTCTGGTTATAACACCATCAACAGATCAGATCATGTGCCATGTACTTTGATCTTGCATTTATACTTTCATTATTTATCAAAATGCAGCCTATTTTCAATTGCTATTAATAGTTATACAATGTGTCAGACATTGTGGAAAGAAACTGAGGAGAGGAGGAAAGAGGACTGTAAATTAGTAAGGGGATAGAGTGGTTTGGGGGAATAAACTGTAATACAGAGTCTGATTCTTTTGGAGTACTTTGGTTGGGTTGTAGGGTTAGTATTGTAGATTTTGGTAAGATATTTGTGGGGACAAGTATGAGATGTAGGAGGGTGAATGTGTACTTTTGGACTGAGAAACCCTGTATGGTTTTCAGAACCTGCTGACAGCCTTGTTTACCTATAGTGGGGAAAAGAAATATGGGAAGACAGGCAGCTAGGAAACATGGGAGAACAAAAGAAATAGAATGGGGAAGATAGGGGATCAATACAGGAAAAGATAGGAGTGATAAAGAGAGCTGAATATGGCAAACTAAAAACTTTTGGAGATGAATTTAAAAAGTGGGAAAAAGAAATAAGATTATAATATTGCTTTTTGAGCTTGAAGTAAGGAAACTAGATAGGGCAATGAAATGAAGGAGAGAATCTGGACACTAACTAAATCAAACCAAATGGAAAGAAAGAAACAAAAGCCATGAAAAAACAACAACAATAAGCCACCACCAACAAAACACAGAAAACATTCAACAGTCACTCAGTTCAAATAATCCAACCACAACTACAAACACACTCAACCACCTTATCTTTGATAAAGGGGCCAAACATGTTTACTGGAAGAATGACAGTCTCTTTAATAAATGGTTCTGGAAAAACTGGCTATCCATATGCTGAAAACTAGAATTAGATCCATGCCTATCACTATGTACTAAACTAAAATCTAAATGGATCAAAGATCTAAATGTTAAAATGGAAACATTAAATCTGTTGGAAGACAAAGTAGGTAAAAATCTTGAAGACAGGGGTAGGTAGAGAATTCATAAAAAGAACCAAACTACATGGGAAATACTTCCCAGAATCAATAACTGGGATCATGTCTTATTAAAGAGTTACTGCATGCCAAAAGAAATCTTCAGAATAGTGAAAAGAAAACCCACAAACTGGGAAAAAATCTTAGTGAACTGTCCCTCAGACACAGGACTTCTGTCTAGGATTTAAAAAGAATTTAAAACAAAATCAGACCCCCAACACTCAAAGACCCAATCCAAAACTGGGCATCCAAGATGAACACACAGTTCTCAATGCAAAAATACAAATGGCAAATAATTACATGAAAAAATGTTCATCATCATTAGTCATTAGAGAAATGCAAATTAAAACCACACTAAGATTCCTTCTCACCCCAGAAAGAATGGCCAGGATCAAGAAAACTACCAACAACAAATGCTGGAAAGGTTGTGGGGAAAAAAGAACTCTTCTGCACTGTTGGTGGGAGTTTAGACTGGTGCAATCACTGTGGAGGTGAGTCTGGAGATTCCTCAAAAAGGTGGGATTGGAGGTCCCATTTGAACCAGCTATTCCACTCCTGGGGATATTCCCAGAAGAACTGATAACATCTTACCACAGTGATATATGCGCACCCATGTTTATAGTGGCACAATTTGTAATAGCCAGATCTTGGAAACAACCTATATGCCAATCAACTGAGGAATGGATAAAAAAAGTTGTAGTACTTTTATACAATGAAGTACTACTCAGCTATAAAGAATGATCACATTGAGATATTTATAAACAAATGGATGCAACTTGAGTCTGTACTCATAAGCGAAATAAATCAAGCTCACATGTATAAATACCATATAGTCTCCCTAGTGTAAGAAATGGTAAGAGTACATAAGATTTTATGGTAATCATGGTTCACCATTATATTGCTTTGAAGTCTTATAATGTTTTCATTCATTGGTTGGAATTATTTTATTCTGTTTTGTTTGATCTTATTATGTGTTATTGTATGAACAATTACTATGAAGAAAACAAGACAATATGGCAGCCATTGCTGATTTAATATCATCTTTCTTTGAAGTCCTACCATGCTTTTGTTCTTCTATTACCATTGGTTATATCATGTTGTGTCTTATCGGATTTTAATATGTATGATAGTATAAACAAATTTTTTTATGGAAAATGAGATATTATAGTAGCCATTGTTCATCTTCTGTTATTTGGTTCAGAATGCCTTGTAATGCTTTCATTCTCTTGAATGGTTTATTCTATTTTGTTATGTTTGATATTATTGTGTGTGAAACTACACTCAAGTATTTCAAAGAAAGAGACATTATGATAGCTACTGTTAATATCCATTTGTCTTGTGAAGTGCTGTGTTGCTTATATTGTTCTGTTCTGATTTGCTTTGTTCCATCCTCTTTTGTTTTATTCTCTGTAAAATAAAAAAAAAATCCAACAATAGACTGAATAAGTGACTCATATCTTGCCCACATTGAATGTTTAACTATTCTCTTCTGCATTCATTGTAGTGTGATTACATACAGCTGTGATTACAGATCACCTCTGGGTTTTTCACTGTCGAACAGAAACAAAACCATTTTCAGGACTTCATTTCATTGACTTGCAGGCAGAGTCTGATGCTGTCCCAGTTCTTGGGTTACAAACTCTACCTCCCCTCACCCACTCTTCAGGTATGATTGCGGAATAGCAGGGGCACATTCATTTACAGATGAGGAACCATAAAGTCATGGGCACATGCAGGCACACACCTCAAAGGTCTGTCATAGCTTTTAGTCACTGACTGGGAAATCAGCAAGAGATAGGAATGACTGATGTTGAAACACTCTCTGCAGGAATCCACAGATTTCATGAGAATGTGCATGCTAGAATCCACTGTCTTCACCTTTCTTCCTAGTTTTTTGGTGGGATCCTTTGCTCTCAGTGAGTATTTTCAGAATGCAAGTAGAAGACAGTAGTGGCTACAGTATCTTCTTCATCATGACATATAGCCTATGTGTATACACAATTATCTTCTTATCGTGGTTGCACTCTAGTGACAAGAAGCCACCCTTGTTCTCTGCAGTAGGTATACACTCTTGTTACTAGAGTGGTAAACTGACATGCAAGACAGGTCTAGGGCAGACAGATCCTGCAGTTGAGCACTAAGACAGGGAGACAGTGGGAATGAAAGACTGACCCTAGGTGATTCAGATGCACAGCTTGTGACTATCTAGAGCTAAATATGCATAGCTATTGCCAGGCAATATAGGTGTGCTTGACTGAGGCTCAGTGGACAACCTGGACAAGTGGGCTTATTAGGTGTGTGCCAAGGTTGATTATGCCAGTGACCTGTCCCCTGATTTTGGCAGGTAGAATTATTTGCCCATCCAAATCCTAGAATGCCACTTATTTTTCTTCTTTTCTTTTCTTTTTTCTTTTTTGCATCAGGAATCAAACTCAGGACCTTGCACTTGCCAGGCAGGTGCCATGCCTCTGAGCTACATTCCCAGCCAAGTATTTGCTTTTATATCCTCTCTCTTGCCTTTAATGTAGAGGGGACACTCCTGCCTGTGATCTATGCTAGAGAAAAAAACGCAGGAAAGCAGCTTTCTCCAGTGTTTATGGGTTATATGTGGAGCGCAGATGTATCTTAGTCCCAGGAATCTGGTCTTCACAGCATTAAATAAGTCTGTAAGGCTTTTTACTTCACTATCAAAAAGGCTGCTTCCTAGAAGAATGGTGGGTGGGGATAGTTGGAACTCCTTCCCTTTTTTTTTGTTTTTCAGCCTTTTTTTATTTGATCTACATATACTGTCTGTATTAATTTCTTCTTCAGTAAGAAAGCCCTCCCTTCCAAGAACACCTTTGTCATCCCATTCAGGAGGCCCAAGGGTGATTTTTGTAGGTGAAATCCCAAGATTAAAGAACATACATGTGCAGCCTGGAGGATAGCAGAGAGCCAGACCCAGAATAACTTTCATCTTTATTGTATACTTTTACACAGGTTGTCATCTCATGCTTACATTCTTACATAGTGCAGTAGCCAGCACATGTGTGGTTACCTGTACCAACTCCTAGCTACATGTCTGTATTCCACTATGGACCTCTGCTAGACAAGTGAAGCCACTGCCTCAAGTGTTCTTAGATGTCTCTGAGCTTTGAAGCAGTTTGAGTGGCTCCTCACAACTTTCTTCTCAATTAATATTTTTTGAAATTATTTGAAGTGAGTCTTTCTCTAGTGATGCATGTTCAATCTTATCTCTCTTTTCCTCCGAAGATTTTATAGGGCACTTTTTTCATTAACGGTATGTTTATTATTAAACTTAATGTTAAATGTAGTCAAATAATTCTGAGAACTTTCTCTTTCTCTAAGACCGATGGGATAAATACTATGTATAATAATGGTTTGGGCTTTCAAGCTCTCTTGGTTGAATTGGAGGCAATACCAACTCCAAATAACGTCTTGTTCACTGCTTTGGTGTCACCCGCAGCAAAGTTCCACCTAAAATCACAAACAGCAAGTGAGTCAGAGAATGTTTTTTATAGAAGTTTTCAACGCTTATAGGATGCCAACAAAAGCTATCAGTAATGGAAGTCACACCATATTTCAAGATTTTTAAGGCTATTTTCCAACTTCTGACCAGACTGATAATTAGTTCTTTCTCTCCCTTATGCAAACTCACAAGCAATGTGACAATATATTACGGGGTACAGCCAGAAATGGTTCACCCTGTATGGTTCAGAATAAATATCTGATCAATGAAGACAACTGCTTGTACTGCTAAATCATTTTGTTGTCACTATCAATGCTGACATAATGAATATCTTTTAGAGATATATTCTGGACATTGAAGCCTACATTGTCCACAAGATACACTTCATCAAAACTTTGAGTTGTATTTCAAGAGACTTTAATTCAATTGTAATTTTGATAGAGTAAAGGTGATACTGGCAGATTTGGGAACATTGAAACAGTACCAATACCAATTGAGTAGACATTCTGAAATTGCAAATTAATGATCCAGTCAGTTGGATGTATTGGTGATAATAAGTAATCCAAAATTTCAATCCTTTGGTTTCTGATATCTCCAGCTCTATGGATGATTTTTCCTTACATAGTCTAAAGAATGTTAATATTAAGCTCCAGTATGTCATCCTCATTCCAATCAGAAGTTGGCATAAATGCTACTGTGTAAGAAGTTGTAGTAAATGCTACTGTAGTGAATACTGTTATGGTGATAGGGAGCCTCTATAATTTCTTCAGCCTATGTCTTTTTGTCAATATACATAGTTAGTTTTTGCCTATTGAATGTATCATTTTGTCAATATACATAGTTACTTTTTGCCTACTGAATGTATCATTCAAAAGGGCCAGCTAAAATGTATGCCAGTTTATGTACACATCAACTTTAAATCCATCAACACCAGTTAAAATCATTGTAAAAATGCAATCAGCTTGAGATGTGTCAATTACCATGTTTTTTATAAAGTATTTGTACTCTGTGCATTGATGATAGTCATATAATACTTGTTTGTCTCAAATATCTATGGGGAGCTATCCTTGGTAATAACACATTTATGATCAGTTTTCTTTTTATCTAAAACTCGGGTGAGTTGTTTTGTTTTGTTTTGGATGAGACACTCCAAAAGTTCATGTGTTAAGGATATGGTCTGTAGGATAGCACTATTCAGAGGCTCTGGGGACCATATTGAAATGGAACTTAATGATTGGGCCTTAGGTCATTGAAGTCATATCCATAAATGAGATTATGAGATATTTGAATCTTCCAGTCTTTCTCTGCTTCTGGTTTATGAGGTGAGTGGTATGATCAATCACAAATGTTGGAATCACGATTCACTATCACTAGAACTATAAAACAAAGGGCTACTTAATCTTAAGCTGAAACCCTTTGACCTATGAGCAAAATAAACTTTGTCAGTAACATATGAACCATTTCAGTTATTTCCTTTTAGTAACAGAAGGCTAACTAATATCCTAGGCATAAAAGAAGGAGCCCTTTTCTATTTCAACAGCTTCCTTCCCAATTTTTTTATGTTCTATTTGTTGACTCCACCAGATTTGTTTATGAGATGACCAGTAGTTATGGATTTCCTTGAATTAATATATAAAATAAAATTGAATTATGCTTGAATATTTATATAAATAAAAATTTTTATATGAGACTTTTTATTTTTTATTTTGGCAATGATTTGTCTGTCAGTTCCATTACTTCTGTGTTCCAGGAACAAAACTATTATGAAAAGTTCTACGTAGACTTCTTAAAAAAATTTCATTCCTTGCATTCTTCAATTTCAGAATTTCATATTGGGTCTTTTTACAAAGTTTTAGTTACATATATTTATTATGTGTACAGTGAAATTTCACATGCATCATGCTTTGATATCAAAATGTATTGACACTTGATATTTACAAATTTCACCTATTTGATCTTTAGAAAAGATTTTCAATTTGTATTCCCTTAAAAGATAGGTGATAATGGAGGACAGTGGCTTTAGGATAATCATTATGCATCTACTTCATTAGAATGTTATCTTAAAGAAACTGATGACAGTTTTCATCAAAACAGATATTCTCATTTACTTTCTATGCAAACAAAATCACAGCTTTCCATATGAAAGAGTAAATGATGAGTGATTTATATAAACAAAAAATTTAGAAGATTCAGTTCAAATAAGAATTCATCAGTTTTCCATTTTGGTGAACCAATATTGCTAAGCTATATTAAAATAATAATAGTAAAATAATTATACTGATATATTGAACCTTGTTGAGATTTCTATATAAAATAATTTACTATCATTGTTATACATCTATTTTACTTTTAATATCATAATTCACTTTTTTTTTTACTGGGGATCAAACTCATGACCTTGTGCTTTCCAGGCATGCTCTCATGCCACTGAGCTAAATCCCCAGCATTTTTTATTTTTTTGGTACCAGGGATCAAACTCACGACCTCACACTTGCAAGGCAGGTACTCATGCCACTGAGCTAAATCCCTGGCCCCATAATTCACTTTAAAAATGTAATTTATTAGATTTGTCTTATTGAGACATGTAATTCATATATAATAATACTCATTTAACTATAGACATAGGTAGTGAATATCACCTAAAGCAGATTGGCTACTCTTTTGGTTTCTGATGCCAGAGAAATGATATGATATTTAAATATGTGTGTTTAATGTATTTCACTTAAGACCAAAAAACTCCACCAAAACACATGTGGATTTAAGAACCTACTTTGGTAGGATAGCTGAATACAAAAATCAACACTCAAACACCAATAGCATTCATGTACACAAACAACAAATGCACTGAGGGAGAAATTAGAAATTTTGATGGTTTCACAATATCATCAAAAAGCCTGAAATACTTAATCAGTCTAATGAAGGAAATAAAACACCTGTATGGTGAAAATTAAAATATTCTGAAAATGATCAAAGTGGATATCAGAAAATGGAGACATACCCCTTGATCTTGTGTAGCAGGAAACAACATATGGAAAATGACCATACTTCAAAAATTATTCCACAGATTTAGTACAATCCCAATATGAACATCATTAGCAAACAGAACAAACAGAACTAGAGAAAATATTCTTAAAATTCATTGGAAATCAGAGGAGACGTTGAATAGCAAAAACAATTTTAGGCAACAAAGGAAAGGCAGGGAGCATCACAATTCCTGACTTGAAATTTTACTTCAAAGCTACTGACAATAAAAAAAAAGCAACAATGACAACAAAAAACCTGAGAATCAATACAACAGATTAGAAGATGCAGAAACAACACCAACAACACTCAGCCACCTTATATTTGACAAAGGAACCAAGTACATTCACTGGAATAAAGATATTGTCTTCAATAAATGGTCTTGAAAAGTCTAGCTTTCCACATGTCAATGACTATAGAGCCATGTGTCTCAGCATGTACATAGTAAAATCAAAATGGATCAAAAATGTAAGTATTAAAGCAAAAACACTAAATATCCTGGAAGAGAGAATAGGTGGAGCTCTTCAAGACATAGCTGTAGGCAAACATTTCATGAACAAAACCCAATGACCTGGGAAATACTACAAAGAATGAACAACCAGGATCTCTTGTATATATATCAATTCTCAAGACAAGTGTAAATATTATGTATGACAAAGATATACTCATAAAAAAGAAACAAAAAATCAACATATAAAATGTCACTCAGCTATAGCTACCATTATGATGAAAAGAAAATTATGAACAAATCTGTTGTACCAACAAACTGAATTTTCTACATCTTATCTATGCCTCTTATTTTACCTGAATTATCAGAGCACAAATGAGACACAAGAACATTAGAACATTCAAAGTACTTAGGTAATTAACAACTTTTTCTTTATATATATTAATTATTTTAAAAATTATTTTGGAGGGAGTAAAATAATCCCACAATTGAAAATTTGGATCCCAGCATCTTAGGACATTAAAAATGTAGAAAATCTATTTGTGAGACTGTAACAAAATTATATGGCCTTCATTTCAATTCTCAATAGAGTGTGTAGAGTGTGTGGCCTTCCTGAAACCCTCTGAACCTCATCTTTATTCTTCATATTCCTGACTTCATATTCCTTTGAACTCCAAATATGATTATCCATCAAGCTCTCCTTATATTAGTATTGGATTTCTCTATACTCTATGTTCTCCATATCTTTCTACAAACCAGCTCTAAAGACTTCTGAGCCAAATGGTAAAACTTCAAAATTCAGATTTAATTGCAGTGCTTTGATATTATATCTAACAAGTCCAAGTCATCAAGATCTTTTCCTGTGTCAGGTTTGAGAAGTTTTATAGTCATTTGATTAATATTTTGGTGAGTCTTCTATTTTTGAACTATTTTAGCTGATTTTGAAACCTTGTATCTAGATTTTTTATTTTTTGGTTTCCTCCTAGTTATATTTATTTTTTTATTTTAAAAACCAAAACATAAAAAAGATATACATGATATAGAGTTTCAAAAATAGGAAATTAAAACTATTTAATATATTGCATATTGTTATCTTAGAAATAGTTGTTCAGGTTACAAGATTGAGGCACAAAACTAATCAATCAAACAATGAAAGCATAAACTGTTCTCTTTTATGAACTAAAGATGGTTGATAGTACAGTTATCTATCTTGCACACAAATAGACACATAACTGTGTACGTTTACCAACATACATTTAATCTTTTATTTTTTCTTTTTCTCCTTTGCTCTGTACCAGTTCTTTCCTTTTTATTATGTTCTATATCTTTCATTACTAAAATATTTATTGTACATTTTGGATCTTACTGCTCTTTCAGTCTTTCTTTTATTTTTTAAACTAGGAACACAATACAATATTTATAAATGTGAGTTTGATTTATTTCATCTGTAAGTATGGTCTCAGGTTGTCTACATTTACCTCTAAAAACCTCAAGATTGAGGGAGCCAAAGATGTCCAATCAGGGAACAACAAAATACAAAGCCTCCTGGGAGACACAACTCATATGCCAGAATAAAACATCCTGGAGAGATCCAGACAGAGGGAGATGGATCCTCTTGACACAGGAAGAAATTAAAATGTAAAAAAGCTCATCAAACACACAGTCTCAGGGCTACAATTGGAACAGCCAAGATTACCAGACACAGCATTTTCACTGTGACCCAGAAAATTTGCACCAGCCTGAATTCGGGCCAGCCTGAATTTGCAGCAGCTGGCAGAGCTGCCCAAACTTGTTCTTGCCACCACTTGCAGGTGCTACAGGCAAACTGAAGTAGGGAGTTGCTGAACCCAACAGAGAGCAGAGCCTGTGAAGGGACCTTCATTAAACCATGGTCAGTGCTGGGAATGAGACCCCCCCAGAGGAAGGGTGTGACCAAATGGGTGACATGCTGGAATCATGCAGGAGGAGCCTGAACTGGGAGTGAAAGTGACTTCAGTTGGTTGCTCCCTCCCCAGAGCAGATTTGTGGGATTTGCTTGGACTGGGTCATGCCCCTGGCCGAGACCCAATGAGCCATCCCAAATCAATTCCCTGCACCTAGCACACAATATCCTGATAAAGGCCCCTGAAGTTTGACTGGGGAGGGGCCGGCATATGCAGCCCCTGCTTATATCTCAGTGACAAGAGCAGGCAGGATAGGGTGGAGGTCCCTCACCAGCATGCTTGTGAGGAACCATGGCTGATAGGGAAGGGGGCTAGGAGCTCAACTGTACACCTGTGTGGAGGAGGCCAGGACCATGACAGGAGAGAGAGGCAAGAGGAGGCTCCCAGCCCAGAACCCTGAGGGAACTGATCCAGGAGAGGGAAAAACAAGGGAGACTGAGGGTTGCAAACATGCAACAGCAGACATGGCTTCAATGGACACTAAGAGATATCTTCAGGACCTTGTAGACAAGCTCAAAACTGAAATATTAAATCAGGTAAAGCAAGACATGAGTAGAGTAAGAAAAGACATGCTGAGCATCTCTCAGGAAGACATAAAGAATTCAAAGAAAATATAAAATATATGAGTAGAGTAATAAAAGAAATGCTCTCAGGAAGCATCTCTCAAGATGATACAGATGAAAGAAGGGAGGGACACAAAAAAGGAGAGAAACATTAGATAAAGAATATAAAGAAAATATATAATACATGAAGCAGATTCAAAGGGACTATGAGGAAATTAAAAAGTCCATTGAAAGCTGGCAAAACTCCTTAAAAGAAACTAAGGATAGACTATCAAAACTTGAAGACAAATTTTCAATGTATGATCATGAAAGGAAAGATCTCTTAAAAATAACAAGGAAACAGGCAGTAACAATACAAAGGCTAGAAGATGATAAGAGAATCTACAATTTAAGAATAAGAAACATGAATGAAGAAGCAGGAATACATACAGGTGAATTACAAAGGCTATTCATGGAAATAATTAAGGAAAGCTTCCCAAGCGTGGGAAAAGAAAATGACAGTCGGTTATGTGAGGCATACAGAACTCCAGCCACCTACAACCAAAGCAGATCTACACCCAGACATATAATAATCAAGATACCAGAATTTCAATATAAAAACAGAACATTAAGAGCAGTCTGAGAAAAGAAACAGATTACCTTTAAAGGTAAGCCCATCAGAATCATGGCTGACTTCTCAACACAGACCATGAGATCAAGAAGAGCTTGAAGCAAGTATTCCAAGCCCTGAAAAAAAATAATCTCCAGCCCATATTGATGTACCCTGCAAAAGTGTCACTAGAAATCAATGGAGAAATGTGATACTTCCATGACAAAGAGGAACTGGGCAAGTTTGTGACCACCAACCCAACCCTACAGAGAATACTGAAGGATATTCTGGAGAGAGAGAAAAACACACCAGGATTTTAGGAACAGTGGCAGAAAGGCCTCAATGAGTGGGGCAGGCAGTAGAATGAAGGAGAAAACCCAACAAAGGCAGAAAAATAGCATAGCAGAAACGAGGCAGAGAAGGATGGCTAGAATTTCTAGCATAGATGGCCTTGATACACTCTATTGCTAATAGTGTACCAGGATTTAAAACCCACATTACTCACACCACTCTGCTTAGATGTATTATATTCTGTTCCAGTCATTCTACCTATACTAGAGTTGAGGACACAGTTACCCCTAAAATAACAGGATATAGTACGGTAATCATCCTTAATTTCCTATTAACTTAATCTAAAGCTCTGTGTAACCTACACTATTTTACCATGACTGATTGTAATCAAATCTGGTTTGTTAGATTGCTGTTTTGTATTGATAGGTTTTATTCAAAACTGTTATGATTGATAGTATCAAGTCTGAGAGTATGGGCAACAGCACTTAATATGACAAGATTCACTAGAATACCCACTCTGGTTTAATTATTACCTGCTTTTGAAGTTTAATACTGTCTATAATGTTTTATTTTTACTAATATTATTATGTATTGCTATATTCAATTATACTGCAATATTCAATTATGCCTGATGATATAGACAATTCTATTGAAGATAATAAGAAAAAATACAGCAATCATTGCAGATCACCTTGTACTATGGTTTTATACAGCTTTTTGGTTTCATATTTTTATAGGAATTTGTTTTGTTTTGTCTCACTAGGTTTTGTTTTTCTCTCTAATACCAAAAGGATAGAAATACATGTAGAAACTCTTGCATGCATAGCTGTTTACAGTCTCATTGTTTGAATATCTATTTGGTATGCTTTAATTTTGTAACTTGAACAACTATTTCTAAGAGGACAATATGTAATTTATTAACTAGTGATTTCTTACTATTTATCTTTTTAAAAAAATTATTATCCCTACCCTTCACATTTTTTTCTATTTAAATAAAAAACCTCAAGATTATCCTTTTTGTTAGCTGACTAATACTCCATTGTATAAAAATACCATATCTTTTTTCTGTACATTCTATGATTGATTGGTATTTGTGTAGTTTCAAACATCTAGCTATGGAAAATTGTGCTGCTATAAACATGGGTGCATATCTATATCAATCTATCTATCTATCTATCTATCTATCTATCTATCTATCTATCTCTCTAGATATATTTTCAATTTTTCTGGGAAATTACCCAGAAGGGGAATAGCTAGATTCAATGGGACTTCCTATCCTACTTTTTTGAGGGCTCTCCACACTGATTTCAACAGTGGTTACCCCAGTCTACACTCCCACAAGCAGTGGAGAAGTATTCCTTTTTCCCCATAGCCCACCAATATTTCTTATTAGTTGCTTTCTTGATGTAGCCATTCTTTCTGGAGTGAGATGGAATCCAAGTGTTGTTTTAATTTACATTTCTTGAATGACCAGAATTAGCCCATAGAACATTCTTAAGTAAATGCAAAGAGATTGAAATTATCCCATGCATATTATCTTACCATAGTGCACTGAAATTGGAAATTAATAGCAAAAGAAATTGAAAAACCAGCATAAATTAAATAACAACCCTTGAACAATCAATGGGTTACAAGTGAAATTAAAGAAGAAATTAAGAAAACCTATAAATCAATGAAAATTCAAACAAAACATACCTGTGGGATACAATAAAAGTGGTCCTCAGAGGAAAAAACATAACAATAAATTTTTACATCAAAAAAACAGAATGAACACAAATAAACAATCTAATCCTGCCCCTCAATCTTCTAGAAAATAAAAAAAGAACCAGTAAAACCCAAAGCTCATAGAAGAAAGGAAATTATAAAGATCAAAGCAGAAATTAATGCAATTGAGACTAGGAAAGCAATGCAAAGAATTAATGCATCAAAGAGCTGGATCTTTGAGAGAATAAACAAAATGGATAATCCTTTAGCTAATATTATCAACAAAAGTAAAGACATAACTTGAATTCATGCAACAAGGGCTGCAAAGGGAGAAATTAGTATATATCCCATGGAAATTCAGAATACAATGAATACCTACTTTGAAAATCTTTACTCACATAGGGTGGAAAACACAGAGGAAATGGATAAATTTCTAGAAATGTATGCATTACAAAATGCTCAAGAAGATATAACAATTTTGAATAACCCAATATCACCTAATGAAATTGCAAATGTGATTAAAAAGTTACAAACAAAGAAAAGCCTGATCAATTTCTGATCCTGAATCCTGAATCCTAATCGATTCATGGTTGAATTCTTTAAGAAATTTAGGGAAGATTTAACACCAATATTCCTCAAATTCTTCAATGAAATTGAAAGGGGAGCAATGGTCCCTAACTTATTCCTGGAGACAAGTATTAGTTTGAAAGTAAAACCAGAGAAAGACCCAACCAAAAAGGAGAACTATATACCAATATCCCTAATTAACTTTGATACAAAAAATCTCAATAAAATACTGACAAATAGAATGCAGCAAATCATCAAGATTATACTTCATGACTCAGTGGGGATTCATCTCAGGAATGCAGGGATGTTTTAACATACACAAATCAATAAATGTAATACACCACATCAACAGAGCCAAAGACACAAATCACATGATCATCTCTATAGATGCCAAAAAATATAGTTGTTGCACCCACCCCCAGGAAAGAATTATCTTTTCTTTATCATTACCTTTTCTTCTTGCCAAAGATCAGTTCACTATATTTATGTGGGTTTATTTCTAGGCTTTTATCTTAGTTATTTTCTCATTGTCAGGACAATATGTCTGACACCTATGACTTGAAGGAAGAAAGGTTTATTTTGGCTCACAGTTTGTAGACTTTTTGGTCCATAGTTGGCTGTCTCTAAGGCAGGGTAGCATGGCATAGGGGCATCACAGAGGAGAAGCAATTTGTGACAAAGCAAGGGGAAAACAGGAACAGCAAGCCTCACTTTTTCTTGAGATTCCATTTAGGTTAGAAGTCTATTAATTAGTGCCACCTACACAGAGGATGCTTCTTCTCACTGTACATGCCCAACTGTGCCAAAGCAATCAGTGGATTAATTCACTTATTACACACCACTAATTCATATTCACATACATGAGATTCATCCATTCCCAAAAGTCAGACCTTGGAACCCATGAGGCTTTCAGGGACATTTATATATAAACTGAAAGTAAAGGTGAATTCCTTTACTAATATGACAATATATTAATTTTTTTAAGCTTGCAGTAAATCTTGGAGTTTTTGCAGGGAGTTTTATTGAGACTGCATTGCAACTTTAGATCAATTTGAGAAGACTTTACATTTTGAGAGCATTAAGTCTGAAACTACATAATTGTTATATTTTCATAGTTAGTTTCAGTTTTTTTAAAAAATTTTTAACTTAATGTTATTTTACCGATTCAGTACATAGACCTTTAAAACTATCTGTGGATTTTAAAATATGAAATAATGTAGTATAAACTAAGTGAAAATTATACAAGGCCTATACATTGAAAACTACCACTCTGAAAATATAAATAATATCCTAATACTTGATATTTTAAAAATTCCTGGTTGAGAAAAAAATGTACTTTTTTTGCTATTCTGCTTTTTTATTTCAATTTTTTGTTTATTCTTTTTTAAACAAACAAAAGATATTTCATCTTTTATTAGCTAGCACTTTTTGTAGACCCCATCAAGTGTTACACATCTTTAAATTGCACTCCAATCTGAATATTTTCTACTCTCATCTTCTCTTTCTTTGCATCTCTGGTTTCTTTCTGTCTATATCTGTCTGTATCACTCTGTTTATGTCTCTGTTTACATCTATAATTGTGTTGACTTAGCTTTATTGCCCTGGATAACATCTCCAAGAAAAGATGAACCAGTGGGGAATATTAACAGTGGAGGCAGTTCTTAATATTAGAAGAAAGTCAATACATCTTTTATCTTCTTATAATACTAATGATGGAATTTTATAGGTTTCTTTGTTTGTCTGAGGAAGTTTTCTTCCAAATTTGCAGAGAATTGTTTGTTGGGAAGAATGTCAGATTACATTAAATGTATATCTACAAAGCTTGTGATGATCATGTAGTGGTATTCCTTTCAGTTTCTTAACACAGTAAATTTAGAATTTTTGTATTCTCAAACTAATTTCCTTCTCCCCTCTTTCCTCTTTCTTTTACTTTGAGATAGAGTTATATTTTTCCTTTTTTCAAACTCTGGAGGATTCTGTGTAATGTTATTTCTTCCTTAAATATTTTGTGCAGTTCACTTGTTCTTTGTGTAAATAAAGAGAGAGATTGATTTGGGAATCTGGGAAAAAATTCACAAGAAGCATATAAAACATTGGCATGACATATCTATAAAAATATATGCTATAGATGAGTCAGTGTACTGCTAATACAATCAGCAACTAAGATCTGTTTCTAATAACTTGTTGAATGGCCAGTACCTATTATTTCATTCTTGAGTTGTGCAATTAAATTGTTCAATCTTTATTACATCAGCATTTAGTTGTGATGCTTGTGGAATAGCAATATTACATTGTTAGACCTTTTGATTCAATGATTAACTTTGCTTGAAAAATTTGTACACATTGTTATTCATTTATTTTGGTGTTGGGATCAGACTCATGACCTCATGCTTGCCAGGCACTTATACAGATGAGATATATTGCCAACAACATTTCTGGATATATATTATAACTAATAAGAAAATATTGTATATTCAACTAATGCAGCTAACATTTCAAATGATCTTGAACTCATGGCCTTATTTGCATGACAGTGTGTGATGAACATTTTTTATTATTAAATTTATTTGCACAATTTAAATGTACATATTGATAACATTCATCATAGGAAGTTTGTACCTCTGAATGATACATCTTGGTACCACTTTTTAAAAAATTTTATTTAAAGAGAAAAAAAGCAAAAGAAAAATGGGTAGAAATCAACATAATTTCAAAAAAAATAAACACTAAGAAATCATTAGTTGATAAACTACATACTGTCATCTTAGAAACAGTTGTTCAAGTTTCAAAATTAAAGCATACAAAGTGGACATTCAAACAGTGAGACTGCAAACAGTTCGGCTCAATGATCCAACAAAACCTTAGCACTATGGTTATCAATCCTACACACTTAAACATACATGCAGTTATATCACTTAGAACACTTTCTTTTCCTCTCTTTTTTACAATAGCAATTACACATGGTGGGGTTTATTATTCTTACAGGTCTTATTACTTTTTACACTAGAGACACAATGTGATATTTATAAATATGATTCTTATTTATTTCACTAATGAGGATAGTCTCAAGGTACCTCCATTTACCTATGAAGGCCTCAAGATCACCCTTTTTGTTGCTGAATAATATTCCACTGTATAAAAATACCACATCTTTTCATCCACTCTGCACTTGGGCATTTTGGTTGTTTCCAAGATTTAGCTATTACAAATTGTGCTGCTGTGAACATGGGTGCACATATATCACTGTGATATGACCTTTTCAGTTTTTCTGGGAAAATACCCAGGAGGGGAATAGCTGGGTTGAATGAAACTTCCAATGCTAGTAGTCTGAGAAATCTCCATAGTTATTTCCATACTGGCTGCACCAGTCTACAATCTCAGCAACAATGGAGCAGTGTTCCTTTTTCCAAGAAGCCTCACCAACATTTGTTACCAGTTGATTTCTTGATGGCAGCTATTCTTTCTGGAGTGAGATGAAATCTCACTGCTGTTTTAATTTGCATTTCTTGAATGACCAGTGATGTTGAACATTTCTTCATGTATTTATTAGCAATTTGTATATCTTCATCTGAGAAATGTGATGCCCGTTTTTGAAGAAGGTCTTTGAATTTGGGCAGCTTGATATTTTTCAATTCTTTATGTGTTCTGGATACAAGTGTTTTGAGGGATTGCTGGCTAAATTTCCCATTCTGTGGGTTTTCTTTTCACTCTGTTGGTGATTTCTTCAATCTCCTTTTTAGCATAGCATAATTTTAAGCATAGAGGTCTTTTACATTCTTAGTTTGGTTGATTCCTAAGTGCAGAAACTTAGTTGATTTTTTGAAGTGTTTCCTGTGCAGTTTGCATTTTATTCATGAATTCTCTGCCTACCCCATGACTCTAAGATTTCTATCTACCTTGTCTTCCAGTAGATTTAGTGTTTCTGTTTTAATATTTAGATCTTTGATCCATTTAGATTTTAGATTTGTTCATGGTGATAGGCATGGGTCTAGTTTCAGTCTTTGGCATGTGGAGAGCCAATTTTTCCAACACTATTTATTAAAGAGGCTATTCTTCTTCCAGCAAACATGTTTAGCACCTTTGTCAACTACCAGGTGGCTGAGTGTCTTTGTAGTTGAGTTTGCATCTTCTAATCTGTTCCATTGACCTTCAGGTCTATTTCTTTCAGAGTACCATGCTGATTTTATAACTGTGGCTTTGTAGTATAATTTCAAGTCAGGAATTGAGACACCTCCTGCCTTGCCTTTGTTGCCCAGAATTGCCTTTGCTATTCTAGGTTTCTTCTGTTTCCAAAGGAATTTTAAGAGTGCGTTCTCTAGATCTGTGAAGCATGCTAATAGTATTTTGATTAGGATTGCATTAAATCTGTATAACAGTTTTGGTAGTATGGCCATTTTACAATGTTGGTTCTTCCTAGCCAAGAGCAAGGAGTATCCTTTCATTTTCTAATATCCTCTTCAATCTCCTTTTTTAGCATAGCATAATTTTCAGCATATAGGTCTTTTGCATTCTTAGTTAGGTTGATTCCTAAGTATTTCATTTTTTAGATGCTATTATGAAAGGTGATATTTCCATAATTTCTCTCTCAGTGAGTTTTTTGTTTGTGTGCAGGAATGCTATTGATTTTTGAGCATTGACTTTGTATCCCCAGCTGCACTGCTGAATTTATTATATTTAATAGTCTTCATGGAGTTTTTTGAGGCTTCTATATAAAGTATCATGTCATCTGTAAATAGTAGTAGTTTAACTTCTTCCTTTCCTATCTTTATTCCTTGTATTTCTCTCTCTCATCTGATTGCCCTGGCTAGTATTTAAAGAACTATATTGAATAGGAGTGGTGACAGTGCCATCCTTGTCTTGCTCCTGATTTTAAAGTGAAAGCTTTCAGTTTTTGTTTATTTAGTATAATGTTGGCTGTTAATGTTGGCTGTATAACGTTTGTCATATATGATCTTTATGAGATTTAGATAGACACCATGTATTCTGAGTTTCTGAAGGATTTTTTATCATAAACATGTGTTGGACTTTATCAAAAGCTTGTTTTGCATCTATTAAGATGACCACGTGGTTTTTGCTTTTGGCTCTGTTGATGTGGTATATTACATTTATTGATTTTCGTAGGTTAAACCATCCCTGTATTCCTGGAATGAATTACACTTGGTCGTGATTTATAATCTTCTTGATGATTTCCTGCATTCTATTTGACAATATTTTATTGAGAATCTTTGCATCAATGTTCATTAGTGAGATTGGTCTATAGTTTTCCTTCTTGGTTGGGTCTTTCTCTGGTTTTGGCATGAGAGTAAAACTTGCTTGCAGAAATGATTTAGGAAGGATTGCTTCCTTTTCAATTTCATTGAAGAGTTTAAGGAGTATTGGCATAAAATCTCCAAATTTCTTTTGTAGAATTCAGCTGTGAATCCATTAGGACCTGGAATTTTCTTTGTTGGTAGGTTTTTAATTACATTTTCAATTTCAATAGCTGATATTGGGTTATTCAAATTTTCTATATTTTCTTGGTTGAGCTTTGGTAGTTCATATGTTTCTATAAATCTGTCCATTTCCTCTATGTTTTTCACTCTGAGTAGAGATTTTCAAAATAGATATTTACGAACTTTTGAACTTCCATGGGATCTGTAGTAAATTTCCCTTTTTCAGTCCTTATGGCATGAAATTATTTTTTCTTTTTCCTGGTAAGGTTAGCTAGAGGTTTGTTAATTTTGTTTATTTTCTCAAAAAAACAGCTTTTTGAGTCATTGTTTGCATTGTTTTTTTAGTTTCAATTGCATTGATTTCTGCCCTAATCTTTAAAATTTCTTCTCTTCTATGAGCTTTGGGTTTAACTTGCTCTTCTTTTTCTAGAAGCGTGAGATGAAGCATTAGGTTGTTTATTTTTGCTCATTTTGTTTTCTCGATATGACAACTTATTCTTACATATTTCCCTCTTAAGATTGCTTTCATTGTGTCCCACAGATTACAGTATTTTGCTTGTACACTTTCATTGAATTGTAGGTATTGCTTTATTTCTTCTTGAATTTCATCTGTAGCCCACTGTTTGTTCAGAAAGTTGTTATTTACGTTCCATGTATTTATGCAGGTTTTGCAATTTTTTTGCCATTAATTTCCAATTTCAGTATGCTATTGTCAGATATTACACATGGGATAATTTTAATACCTTTGCATTTACTTAAGAATGTTTTATGGGATAATATATGGTGTATTTTGGAGAATGTCCCATGGGTAGCTGAGAAGAATGTGTATCCTGGTGTCATTGGTGGAACACTCTGTAAATATCTACTAAGACCCATTGCTCACAGGTATGATTCATTTCTGCTATTTCTTTGCTGACTTTTTGTCTAGCTGATCTATCTCTTTGTGACAATGGTCTGTTAAGATCCTCTGTTTTACTTGTGTTCTTGTGTAATTGGTTTTTTATGTCCATTAGTATCTGTCATATATAGTTGGGTGCTCCTGTGTTTGGTGCATATATATTTGAAATTGTTAGTTCTTCCTCTTGAATTTTTCCTCTGACGAGTATGTAGTGACCTTCTTTATCTATTTTAATTATTTTAGGTTTGAAGTTCACATTGTCTGCAAATAGAAGTTACCCCTGCTTTTTCTGGGTTCCTGTTGCATGGAATACTGTTTAATTGCTTGTCCTACCTAGTGGTTTCTTTCTGTTGTTGTTCTTGGTATTGTGGTCTTTTTCATTGCTATCTAGTATGTCTTTTAATACTCTTTGTAGGGTTTATTCGGTGGACAAGAATTTCTGCAGTGGTTCTTTGTCATGGAAGTGTCTTGTTTCTTCATTAAATTTGAGTGAAAATTTTGCTGGGTACATCAGTCTGGGTTGAAAATTGTTTTCTTTCAAGGCTTGAAATATCTCACTCCAAGCTTGTCTTGACTTGAGGGTTTGTGCTGAAAAATCTGCTGGGAATCTAGTGGGCTTTCCTTGATAGGTGAATTGTGTCTTTTTTCTAACAGCTTTCAGTATTCCTTTTTTTATGCTGCATGTCTGGTATCTTAATTATTACATGTCTGTGCGTAGATTTATGTTGGTTGTGATTGTTTGGTGTTCTATATGCCTCGCTAATCTGCATATCAGATTTTTTCACGTTTGGGAAATTTTCTGCTATTAATTCTGTGAATATTTTAGTTATGTCATTTGTATTGACTCCTGCATCTTCACTGATGTCTATTCGGTTTTTTTGTTTGTTTGTTTGTTTTTTTATCAGTACCTGGGATCGAACTCATGATCGCATGCTTGCAAAGCAGGTGCTTATGCAGCTGAGCTAAATCCCCAGCCCCTAATACCTATTAGTCTTATACTGTCTCTCTTGGCATCATCTTGAAGGTTCTAGATTATCATTTCATGCCGCTTTGTTATTTTTCAAAGTTCTATCCTTTCATGATTGCTAATTGTGATCCTGCCTTCAAGGTCCAAAATTCTATCCTCAGCATCACTTAAATGGTTTTGCCAGCTTTGAATAGAATTTTTTATATCTTGATTGTCTCTTTGAGTTTGTTTCATGAATTCTACCTGTCTATATTGTTCATTCGAGGCTTCAATCAGTTTCACATGCTCCTGTACTTTTTTTTTAAATCTATTTCTTCTCTAGCTATGCTGAGCAACTCCTTAACTAAGGTTGTTGTTTCTGTTTTTTTTTTTTTTTTTTTTTTTGTGCTGGGGATGAAACTCATGACCTTGCACTTGTGAGGCAGGCTCTTAGGCCACTGAGCTAAATCCTGGCTTCTAATTGTAATGTTGTTTCTCTCTTTACATGAGAGATTACTTCCAATTTGATTTCTTCTATAGCCTCATGGAGTTTTTTTGTTTTGTTTTGTTTTTAATTTCACTTGCTATCTTTTCAGAGATTTCTGGTGTGTTACTTTTGAAGTCCTCTATTTCAATGTCCCCTGTACTTGCTCCTGGTGGACTAAATGTTTGTGATTGCATTTTGCTTTTCTGTTTTGCCATTTCACCCTTATAGGTTAATATTTGGTCCTTAAATCCTACTAGTGTCAACTGTTGATAGTGTGTATCTTGGGGTCTTACTATAAGGTTGACGTTTGTCCAATTGCTGGGTCCCACAATGAAGAGGTGGACCAGTCACCTGGATTCCCCCTGCAGGGCCTGTTGGGTGAGTCCTATGTTCTTCCTAGGCTCACAAGCCTAGGAGTACTGTTGTAAATCAACCCCTAGTTCCTGCTGTTATTATGTCTTCAGGTTGTTCAGAGTCACCAGATCTCCCTGTTTATAGTGTTTGTCTGAGCTAGGACCCTACCATTTCTCTGGGTTCCCTTAATTTTCTCCAGGTTGGGGGAGGTCTTATTGGCCACCTCCTCAACCTACCTGATATTCTCTGTGTGGAGGAAGGACTCACCTACCCACCTGCCAAGCTTGCCTATGGCCTACTTATGGAGAGGGCTTCACTATTGCTCCTGTTTACCCACTGAAGGTGGCAAACTTTACTCCTATTTTAAGGGCAAACTCTCCTCACTGATGGAAGCCTGCTGAGTTCTTACTGAGTCTCTCCTTGATACTGCATGGTTAATCCACTGCAGTCCAAGGTTCTGGGGGGAGGTGTGGGAGCTGAAAATCAACAGCAATACTATTTCCAGGAGGTGGGGGAATCCCCAGTGGCAGTAGTGGGACTTGGGGGCATGAGTCAAGGGCTGGAGTTCCTAGGTTCTGAGGTGGGTAGCCAGGACTGCGGTGACACAGGAGAGGCCTAGTTCTGGCCTGGCCTGCCTGCACCTGGCAGGAGTACCTGGGTCCTGCAAGGTGGTCTGCCCAGGCATTGGGGATTACAGGAAGGGCCTGGATCTAACCTGGCCCTGCATGTGCTGCTGTTTGCAATTCCTGGGTCCTGTGAGGTGGAGAACTTTTTATTTTGATAACCATTATTTACATTTTTCATGGTAGCTTTTTTATACTTTTTCATTTCTAAAAAAGTACTGCATTTTATTTTTCCTAAGATCATTTCCTGGTATGATATTCTATGCTGCATTTTTAAAACTATCCATTATATTTCCTTTTGCATTATTTCTATGCAAAATTATCTATTGTTTTATTTTTCTTTTATTAGATAATATGACTTTTATTTTTATATTTATGAATTTCTCTTATTACCAGTTTTGTTAAATTGGATTAAAATGCAGTTGTTAATCTCTTTTAATAAAGAGAGGGTTTGTTGTTTAGGGTTTGTTGAACTTTTTATGGATGTATACTTTTATCAAGTTTTGAAAAATGTTTGCAAATCATTTATTCACATGTTTTGTCTTTTTCTTCTTGTCTCTCTTCTTGTAGGGACTCCTACATATAAACTTGATTTGTTGGTATTGCTCTATTCAGATCTGATGTTCTGCTTTTATTTATTTCTTTTTTTCTTCAGTAACTTATTTGAGTATTTTCTATTCCTGTGTCCTTAATTCAGCAATGCCTAAGACCATGAATGCTTCTATTTGTAAACAATTTCATGAACAAAGGTGTTTAGCAATATTTTTCTTCCATTTTCAAATTCTGCTATCTGGTGACAAACATGACCATGGCCATCTTTCCCACATTAAAGCAAATCTAAACATCTTATCAATAATCATAAAATAAATTAAATTTGTAAACTGATGTACCTGTAATTTGTAAACTTTTTATTGTTTCCTGTAATGTTAATCACTAATTAATCATGCCTAGTTTAAAGACATAGTAAGTTTTGGCAGGTGAAATATATTTTTAGGCTTTTTATGTTATCTGTTTCTCTACTTAACTTTATAAAAATAGAAATTTCATTTTAATAACTATCTGCTATTTCTAAACTTGGTTCTGGATTGACTATTGTTTGTTATCTTTTCATTACTTTTAAATTATATTTTCTTACCCTACATGTACCTATAATTTAAAAAATATTAAAATTTAGTACCAAATATGGTGAATTTTAACTTTTAATCTGCTGACAATTCTGTAGCTTTAGAAATCTGCATATTGTGTATTTTGGTTTGTAGTTATTAATTGGAAATAATTTAATTCTGTTGGCTGTTGCTTTATTGATTTGCTAGGCAAGTGTTCAGTCTATGGTAATAATTTTAAATAAAAGCATTTTGTTCACCATTTGAGGATATGTGCCAATGTCCAGAGACATCAGTCCCAAATTTTAGAGATAGATGTGGCTGATTTTTAGAGGGTAGATGCGAGAAATGCTGCCAAAGATTCTATTATGCACAGGATAAGACCCATATAATAAAGAATGATAGCCCCAAATTTCAAAAGCACTGTTTGAGAAATTCTTGACTAGGGTTATTTGCATTGTGCTCCTGAGAAAAGATCCTTTCGTATCTTTATTCAGTGCCTCAAGCTTCACAGATTTGTCTAATGTTGCTTGTAAGACTCGCATGACTCTTTGATAAACAGACTATGATCTCTTAACTTTCCCTATGCATCTATCTTGCACTTTAAACAGTTTACTCAAAAGCCTATGCACATGACAAGCAACACTCAAAATTCGAGGAGTATTTCTTACACATTCCTGGATCCTTTCTCTCTTGATCCCTCATCTCTGTTATGGAAATTATATTCCCTTCCTCCATCCAGTCCCTCTCTGTTCAGAAATGTCTTCAAAAATGATATTTTGCTCAAGCAGTATTTTTGTAAACTGAATTAATATTTAGAGTTTTAAGAAGTTTCTTTCAATGTAGCTATAAGATTCATATTTAAGTCAATTGTAGTGCATGTTATTTAATATTATTAAATTAAACATGCATCAAATCAGATATGCAAAGTTTAAAAATATAGTATGAAAAGTTAATTCAGCAAATACATGTTGAAATCATTTATTTATTATTCTGTGTAATATTAAATAATCACACTTTTTAAATATTTTAATATATCTACAACTTTTGGATTCTCTGAAGTTCCTTTCCTTACCACAAATGTAATTTATCAACTCAAATATTAACACCAGTTATATTAATTTAAAGCAAAATTTGCAATAATTATGGTATAATCATTTTTGACAATGGATTAGATACATTTAATAACATAAGACCGTATCCTCTTGGAATTAGCCTGATGAGGAAAGCATTGAAATCATTAGTTTTCACTAGAATATAGTGTTAATGTCTGGAAAATGATATTTTAATTTGACCAATGAGCCTAATTAAATACTTCTAACCAAACAATCATGTTTGGAAAACAATGAACATAAATTTTAATCAATACAAGTTCCTGTTTGTTCATTATGTTACTGAAGCATTTTTATTTATTCTTATATATTTATTTTGTTTGTTAGTTTTGGGATGTTCAACCCAGCACCTTACCCTGAGTTACACCCCTGGCTCTTCTTTACTTGAGCAAATGCTTTTATTTGTATATGATTTCACTACAATATTTTTATTAGTATACATTTATGATTACATTTAACCCAAAGAGTTGGTACATTTACATAACACCTCCTAATAGTTTTTATTTTCATTTCCACTTCTCTTTCCTCACTTTTCTCAAGATACTCTATTTGCAAAAGATCTATCCCCCTGACTGCTCTCATCATTCCTTCTTTCGTTCTTTAAATTTTTTATGCACTGAGTTTCTCATACAAGAGAAACAATGAGAAATTTAACCTTGCCTGTCTGATTTATTTCATTTAACTTTATGGTCTCAAAGTGATTCATTTTTCTAGAAATACCTCACATTAACCTTTCTTTATGTTAAGGTATTCTCCATTGTGCTTAGATACCAAATTTTCCTTATCCAACCATCTGATGATGAACATATACTTCTTCTAAGAGGTAGCAATTATGAATCATGCTGCTATACCCAAGAGTATGCATATACCACTGAGATATATCTCAAGAATACATCCAAGGGGGTAATACCTGGACAAACAGAATTTTCACTTTTTTTTTTTTTTTTGAGGAATCTTCAAATTGATTTCCACAGTGGTTGTACCAGTTTACATTTCTTTCAAAAAGTAGAATATTCCTTTTTCTGCAGCCTCAGTAGTGTTTATTATTTGATAGTCATTCTTTCTGGAAAAAGATAGAGTTTCAGTGTTTTGGTTTGGATTTCTCAAATGGCTAGAAATGTTGAACATATATCTTTTGGACTTTTGTACCTACTCTTTGAGAAATGTCTATTCATTCCGATTGTCTATTTTGGATCATGTCTTTCATTTTGTGGGTCTAATTTTTGAGTTCTTTATATATTTTAAGTATTGCTCCTGTCTGAAAAATAGTTGACAAAAATTATTTTTCCATTCTATTGTTTCCTTCTGAACATCTAATATTGTTAAAGTGACTATAAGACCTATATTGATATATAGATTTAATATAATCTCAATGAAAATGCCAACATCATTTCTCATACAATGAGAAAAATCAATTCTAAAATTTGTATGAAGCCAGGTGAGAGTCAAACTACCAAAAGCAATCCTGAGAAAGAACAAATAAAAAGGCATCACAATCTCAAGTTTCAATTTATATTTCAAAACTACAATGATGAAAAAGAAACAACAACACAACACTGGCACTGAGTGAGACATGAAGATGAATGGAACAAAATAGAACAAAATAAAAAACGAAAGGCTGACTCCGTTATCTGATCTTTGACAAAGAGGCAAAAAACGTAATCTGGCAAATAGCCTGTTTTACCAGTGGTGCAGGGAAAATCAGTTACATACTTGCAGAGGATTGAATTTAGATCTATACTGATCACCACATAGTCAAACAAAATCAAAAGAGATCAGAGCTCTGGCTATTAAAACAGAAGCAATCAATTGGCAGATAAAATATGTAAATCTTTGAAAGACATAGGTATAGACAAAGCATTTCTGAACAGAACTCCAAATGAACATACAGAATCAACAAATGTGACTATAGTACTCAAAAGTATTTCTGCACATAAAACAAAACCTTATAGAGTGAAGAGAAAAAATACTGAATAAGAAAAATGTGTTTTATCTTTTCATTGAGATTTTCAAGTGCAGGAAAATTCACCAGAAGTTGGGTAATGATTGCTATGCATGTCCAAATATGAAAAGTAATAGAGACAGTAAAATTTATTATATATTCTTGGAACAAGAAACATATTAAAGACATATAAATATTTATGAGTTTTCCTAATAAGAGTCATTACAATCATGTAGATTTTGCTTATATATTTTGTGAATAACTATAGTTTTCTACAATCTTTCAGTAATTCTTAATGCAATAAATTAGTTGTCTAATTTTGACTACCAAATAACTATTTTTATAACAGAAGTTGGAATGGTAGAATGTGGCACAGTGCATGATAGCTTGAATTCTTAATTACTTATTATCATAAATATAATGCAGTTGTTAAATATATCTCCTTGTACAGAAGAAAATAGTGAATTATTAAATTTCATATGGACAGATCTAGTATTCAAAGTCATATATTTAAAAATGCTTTTTAATCATGAAGATACTGATAATATCCTTAAATCAGTAAGTATTTAATTTTGAATAATATTTTTGTAAAAATACATTTCCCTAAACTAGAGCTTTATTTGGTATGAACACAAATTTAGGCTCCCCCCCAAAATATTGCATATTTTCAAATGTTTATTTTCTGTTTACCTTTCAACTATAGAGTCTACATTTACATTATTTCTCTGTCTTATCATTTCTACCTATGCTCCTTCAATACTCTACTTAAAACCTCTTTTGCCTCATGTCCTAGCTTATTACTTTTCAATTCTACCCTCCACAATTTCTTCAAGATGGGTACACTTCTACAAAGTTGCATTCTACTCTGTAACAAAGCTTGGTCTTTGTTCAAGATTCCAATATTTGTAGTTTCCTTATAGATTAAATTCTTCTGAATTCTCATTACGGTCATATTTTGTTATGGATGCATGGCAATTTATGATCTTTCTAGTAGAGTTCTCTGAGTAGGTCCACATTTTTGTATATTTTAGAACAGCCACATTCCTAAGTACCAATTTTCTGTTCATATTATGTTCTTACAGTAGAATACCACAAAGTAGGTAATTTATAATAAATAAAAGGGTATTGATTTATGGTGGTAGAACTTAATATCTACTAGAACAAAGGGTTTGCATCTTGCTGTGTAAATGTAGAGAGTAGGGAGAGAAAGGAGAGAGAAACTCAAATTACTGTGAAACAGGAACCATTCCTTTGATAGTGGCATTAATTCTCTCACAATTATCACTTAAATATCCCACCTCTTAATATTTTTAAAATAGAAATTACATTTGCAACAGATGAAATTTTGAGCACACATTTAAAAGACACCAGTTATTAAGATATAGAAACTGGAATTGCTTTGAATCCACAGATTTAAAACCTTACAAAAACATTGAAACAATGTATTCAAATCCAATAGTCAGGGTGATTTAAAAGTTGTCTTGTGCTTATAAATTTAACATGCTTTTCAGCTAGAGGGTTGAGCTATGTGTTCATTATGAGTATCTGATCTCTTTTCAGATAGGGCTTATTCATATTGCTGATATTTCACTTTAGCAGTATATTTCACTCATAATATACTTTTAAATCTGACAGATGAACAGGAAAAGCACTTTCTGTTTATCTTGATACATCTTTTATCTGCTTTTTGTCATAAGAAAATAAGCCATATCTACAGTATTTTTGAGCAATTGTGATCAGGTAATATGGTATTCTATCACATGTGAAAAAATCTAAAGTATGCAGAATGAACAGACAAAACAAACTGTATTATGGGAAAACAACATGAAAGAGTTTCTGAGTTCAGTTGTTTATTATCACATATGACCTTAAAGTAGAAAGCTAAAGATTGGTTAAAAAAAATAAAGAATGGAGCAGGGTTCCATGTAGAGCTGGAGCTGTATTAGTTGACATAATGTATGGAATAGTCACAGTACACAAATACTGAATAAATCACATTTTAAAAATAAGAATTTTAAAATTAAAGTGAAATAATAAACTTGGAAAATATAAGCAAATCTATAAACACAAATCCCCCTTATTATAATAATGCTAGCTGTGTTTTCAGTGTATTGACAAACTAGAAAGACACACAGACATAAAGTGAAAACTATATGCTGTGTGACCTCACCAATTCAAGGGGAGAGATAACAACTCCAATTATTCTCCATTGAACTTTTCAAAATTCTCAATTTTATTATTTATATTTGTTTTAAAATAAAAATAATTGTATTATTTTAATAAAACAAGATATTTAGTAAATAGTAAGTGTGAAAGAACTACTTTCATTAAATTAAATTTAGAAATTTAATTCCATCATTAACAATGCAGCTCTTCCAACCTTGTGGGATGTTCCAAAGCACTAGGTTAAAGATAGTTTTTAAAAATGGTCAGCATAGAGCCAGAGATGCAGCTTGTCTACACAGCACCTGACTGGCAAACTCAATGCCCTTGATTTGATTTCCGGTACCAAAAGAGGAAGAGAAACAAAACAAAACAAAAAAGATCAGCATATAAACAACATTTTCAGTTTTCTTTTATTGACAATGGAAATTTTTATATTATTAAAATACTTCCTTGTAACCAAACTTTTTAATTTTTTCATATTTTGGGGAAATATAAGAACAGGCTGGTCTTTGCCCTTTTCCATCTTACTTGGACAATTGAATATGTCATTCTATATATTTAAAGTGAGTCATCAACAAAGTATTAATATCAATCATGCTACATAAAGTTTTCCAGGAATTTTCTCTATTCTTTTAGTTTGCATATACAATTTTTCTTCACATCATGAAAATGACCTCCAATAATTTAGTAAATTCTATTTTCCATTCTATTAATTATTTCAGTTACTTGTTTGTCTAATATAACATACAATATGTTGTGAATTGTTATGACCTCTGCTTATATAAAACATTGACTGATGTCTTACACTTTGGTTCTTTAGGGTTTCTTTTTTTTGGAGATACCTATTGAAATTATCTCATTGCTTTAGTCTGAAGATGTATTTTTTCTCTTGCCTTTTGGTATGCGTATCGTTTTAGTTCCTGCCATAATTTTAATATGTACATTTCCCATTATACCACTGTCATACATAGAGAGGGAATGGATTAATGTAGAGCTAGTTGTGGATGATATGAACATAATTTTCTCTCACATATGCTTTTTTAAATTTTTCTTTTCCTTCTACTTAGAAGAAAAGCAGTTTTTCTCCATAGGAAAATACTTTCAGGAATGGAATTACACTTCCAATTCAGAAAGAAACCACCTTTATTTATTCACCTTCACTAATTCACTTGTAATATTGTTGTAGCACTTTTTATTCAATCCATCAATTTCTAATAGAATTTGAGGAAATGTAGGTGACAATTTTCACATCAATCTGACAAATCAATCTGACACATCAATCTGATTGCTATTGAGACCTAACTTAAAAGCCACACCACAGTGTATTAGAATCTTCCTTTTCTCCCTTTTAAAAAATATATCAAGCTTCTAAAAATTTACAAAATTAAATTAAGATTTTAATTTGTGTTTTTTCAATAGGCAAGAGATTTTTCTTGCATTTAAGTAATAGGCACATATGCCAGTGATACATAGCAGCTGGTACTTGTGCTTTCTTTGAATTGGCAATTATTTAAATGTTAATATAAAGTGGAGAGTTGGTAATTTAGTTTTCCTCTATACTTACTTGGAAATTAATTTGGATATATATTAATTAAAATAAAAGAACATGAGACTAAATTTAAAAGAATAATCATCATCATTTCCTCACTGAGAAATTTGATTTGTTCCATTTGCATGACAATATTTTCTTTCTTTCTTTTTTTTTTTTTTTTTTGGACTGGGGAGCTAACTCACAACCTTGCACTTGCCAGACAGATGCTTAAGTCACTGAGCTAAATCCTCGGCCCAACATGGCAATGTTTTCTATGTCTTGTCTTTTAAAAATCTATAAATAAAATATAGTCTGACTTCAACTTATTGTCATTTACAGGTGAAGGTATTTTTCAACTTGAATTTTTGTGGCAGCTTTACATAAACTAAGTTTATTAGCATGATTTTAGCGTGCTCATTTTATATCTCTGTTTCATATTTTGCTTATTTTCACAATATTTCACTTTTGGTAGTTTTCATAATATGTAAGTGTTTACATATTATTATATCTATTGTAATGGTTTGCAATTAAGGACTGTCCTGTTACTATTGCAGTTTGTGGGGAAGACGCATTACAGTGCGTGCCCATACCAAGGGGTGAAATTGATTGGCTAAATGAACTGACTACTCCAGCAGCCTTCATATTTCCTGAGACACCATGCCACTACTGTCAAACCAGTAACAGCAATCTGCAGGTGTCAATCTTGATGTGAAGGGAATAGTTTCATTTTCTCATTTTAAATCAAATGTTAAACATTGCTAGGCTTATTGAGGGAGATCTCAAAAGTTCACATAAATGGAAAACTAGGCCTTTTATACCAATGAGTTTGTCAAGTTGTGAATGCACAGAAAACTTATTGAATAAAATGAAAATATTACTCCATGAACATATGAATGATATAGAAGTGCAGCAGCCTTATGGCTGATATGGACAAACTTTATTAGTCAGAGGGAAGATGAACTAGTTTCCACATCCCTTAAGATAGAGTACGTTTTTGATTAAAGCTCTAAGTCTGTTCAGTTGTACAAAGGCTGAAAAAGCTGAGGAAACTGCAAAAATGTTAAGTCTGAGATGGTTCATGAGGAAAAACCTCATCTCCAAAATGATGAAGCAGAAAGAGCTGAGGTAGGAGCTGCAGTTATCCAGGAGACAGCTCAAATAACGATGGTTGGTTCATTAAACAACATATTTCAATGTAGATATAAGTCTTCTTTTGTAAGATATGATCTAGGACTTTCATAGCCAGACAGGAAAAGTCAATGCTGTTTTCAAAACTTCAAAGGGTAGGATGAAACCTGTTAAGGTTTCAGGCCACTAGTAACCTGTAGCTGAAAATGATATTTACAATTTTGAAAATTATGTGGACATTAAAAATATGATTTAAAAAAGCTTGAAAAACCTCACATGTTGCAATATTGTTTATTTGTGAAACATGTGAAATCATTCCTAGGACCTACTGCTCAGAAGAAACTTCTCCTTTTAAAGTATTGCTTACTGATAGTGTATCTTCTCACTCAAATGTCTTGTGGTGTACAATTAGATTAATGTTGTTTTTATTCTTGCTAAACCGGCAACCCTTCTTCCAGCCAGTGGATAAAAGGGTCATGTTGACTTTGAATTCTACTTAAGGAATTAATTTTGTGAATTCAAGAACTTAATTTAAGAAATTAAGTTTCTATAGATAGTAATTCCACTGATAGAGATGAGCAAAATTAATTTAAAATATTTTGGGAAGGATACATTCTTAAAAATTCCATTAGGAATATTTGTGAATTATTTTGGGAACTTAAAATATTGACTTTGACAGAAATTATAAAGAAATTAATTCCAAACATTTTGGATAGCTTTGAAAGGTTCAAAACTTCAATTAAGTCACTTCACACATAAAAATAATAGAAGAACTAGAAAAGAAGAAAAAGATCTGACTGGATTGTTGCAATCTTATAAACCTTTTAACAAATGAGAAATTGCTTCCTATAGCTAAGCAAAGAAAGTGACTTGCTGAGGTGGAATCTACTCTTAATCAAAATGCTGTGAATATTAATGAAATGAAAAATAGCTGCCTTTAGGAACCACCTCATCTAATCAGTCAGTGATGATGTAAATGTAAGTAAAAGCCTGCACCATTAAAAAAGTTATGACTCATTGAATGCCTGGATAACAGCAGTTTTAGGAAAAAATATACTAAAAAGTCTATGAAAATGTTTAAGATATAATACTATTAGTGCAAAAATTTACAACACAATATAAAAAATAATTATATGCATTTTTTTAACTGTTGGCAAACTTCAAGGTGATATCAACTTTATCACAGTGATCTGGAGATAAACCTGTAGGATATTTCAGGTATGTCAATATCATTTTTAGAATTTTAAAATGTGCTGTATTTTACTTTGAAAATTATCATTCATTGGATTAGAAATTGAGCTAAGATATAGTCCTCCTGAAATATTCTCTTAGTCATGAATATTGACTGATTTGTATTGTATATTTCATGCTTAAAACAGAAAGAAAAATAAATAGGACAGATAGATAATTTATAACTTTTACAAAGAAAAATTTGCAAAACATCTAATTGATGCAGATGCTACCATTTCCAGTATATATTACCCCTCACTTCTTTTGATGATGGAATATTAACATATTCCTGTAACATGTGTAGCTACAGTGTAGCTGTATTACAGTAACATTTTCCAAAACCAAAAAATGTGTGTGAATGTGTGTATAAATACATAAATTGATAGAATCTACTTTACTCAGTTTTGATAATGGGATGTTTACCTGACTTTAAACGAATGTCATTTGAATGAACACATTTTTCTTACCCTTCATTCAGTATTTTCTCTTAAAAAAAAAAGGGCAAACATCATAAATCCAGTGATCAAAAACTCAGGTTGACATAACTGACAGACTCACCTCAAAAACCATGAAGGCATATCACTGGTATCTTCCATGTAATATAAATCTGCTCTTATTAAAGAATTATACTTATAGAAGTTTAACATACTCAACTATAACATTCACCATACTGTAGTATTCATTAACAGGAAAATCCAGAAAATAGCAACATGACTAAAGAAAGATAAAAAAATAAGCCATTAACAATTGTGTATTTTCATTTAAGAGAAAAAGAAAGAAAATATTTACTGCATATTTCTTGAATTCCTTCTTTCTTTTTCCACTTCAAGTAGCAGTCAAGTCTGAGGGACTGTAAAACCCATTGTAGAATTTGATGTAAGATCGATGGCAGCCATTTAAATATCTGAGCAGTGAGGATTAAAGAATTGTATTAAACTGATAGTTATAGCAAATAAAATAAGCCAGTCATAAGGAAAGAACTATTGATTCAATCCATTTATATGTGATATCTAAAGTGAGCAAATTCACAGAAAAAGAAAACAGAATCATTTTTGGCAGATGTAGAAGAATGAATGTGGAATAGGGAGATTTTTAATGGCTATGGAGTTTTAAATGTGCAAGATGTTAAAACTATGATTTTTTTAATTTCATATCAGTGGGGATGCATTAAATATTAGTGAATCTCAGATAGAATTGTTAATACAGTATGACAAATTTAAACATGTAAATATATGTGTGTGTCTTTTCAAAACTGTGTATAAAATAAAGCAAAAGTAGTTCCAAAAATGTTAAGTGGTATAAATTATAAAAAAAAAATCCTGACCAACCTGGAATTAGATTTGAAATAAATACCTGCCATATTCATGTACAAAAATAAAACATCTACTTCTAAATAATCAAAAGACAAAAGCTAACAAGAGAAAGAATCTTAACTGACTATAAATGAAGATGTGACTTACTAAAATTGAGACAGTACAGCTTAAAATGTTCCTGAGATACACAACACAATCACATTTGAGGAATGTTTGCATTTCCAGGTTGCTGTTGATACCATCCACCTGGTGTTTTTTTCTCCAAACCCAGAAAAAATTATAAGGCGAGTTTTCAAAAAAGTTCTGAGCAAAAGATTTACTGTAGAGTAGAAGAAGAAAGTAGCATTTATTGTAAAGCAAAAATGGAAAGCCCCTCGGATATTGAACCTGGCATGGAATCTAAACAGTTTACCAAATAGACTCTTTCTAGATTTTTTTCTTTTCTTTTTTTCTTTTTTTGCTTGTTTTGTTTTGGCTTTCTTCTGTTTTGTTTTTTGTTCTTTTACACAAAATGACTAGGTCTCAGTAAAGTTGTGATCAGTGTACGGGATTACAAGCTGGAAAGCTTTACTTAGAAATGGGTCTATAGAAATTCCAGGCATGTAGCAGGTGCACTTTTGGAAACATGATTAATTGCAAATTTTCTAAAATTAGCAAAACAAACAGATTAATATATATATATATATATATATATATATATATATATATATATATATATAAAAATTTATTATTATTATTTTTGGTACCAGGGATTGAACTCACAACCTCGCACTTGCCAGGGAGACACTCAAGCCACTGAGCTAAATCCCCGGCCCTAGATTAAAATATTTTTGAAAGAGGTTTGAATATCTTATTTCACCAATCCAATGAATCCTTTGTTGAGCCTCAGTAACCTGGTGTTGGCCATTGTGATCTTCCGTGTACCCTGTCTGCTTGTCTGCCCTGTCTTTGGAGCTGTCTTTGCCAGAAAACACAGCACACTCCTCCCCTCTTGAGCCAAAATCACTCTGAGTAATCCACTTATCTTCCCACAGGATTGTGTTCATCTTCGACCTTTCCTCATACACATCACATTTCACTGGAACTGACTGTTTAAATTATTATTGGATACTTCTTGTTAAGTTAGCAAAATGATACCCAAACTTTAAAAATGTAATCTAAGCCTAATCACAGGTGCAGAGATCTCGTGGCTCATTCTCCCCAAGTCTCCTGATATCTCCCTGCTTCATCTGTAGCGCTACTCATCACGGCATATTATAGAGTCATCCTTAGTGTCCAGCAATGGGCTAATGACTAAAGATAATAGGAAAAATGTATGTGTGCATGTGTGCATGTGTGTGCATGCATGTGCGTGTGTGTGCATGTGTTTGTGCACGTGTGTATCTCAGTTCATGAACTTAATTCACTTCATGAGATGGCTGTGTTCATATTTATGTGGGGAAGATGGCCATGATTTTGTTTGTCACCCAATGTCAAGTTCACAAATGGAAACAGAATTAAAAAACAACATTTGTGATAACAGGGGCGTAATTATAGAATACTCTGCTGAATGAAATAAGCCAAGCAAACAAAGGCAAATACTGCATATCTATCTCACTTATATATGGAATAAGGAATAAAAGAGAATGACTTTGTCCATAGTCAGTGAAGGGAGCATGGGAAGAAGATAGTCAAAGCACACAAAACTTAGAATACAACGAATCATATTGTGAATAAAGATGTAAACTGCCTCTATTCATAGATGACAAGATCACATATGTAGATAATATTTGCAATCCAAAAAACTATTAGGACTATTAAAATTAGCATAGATAATTATAAAGCAATAAATGTTATTTTTGTCTTATCATTAATCATAAATTAAAATTCTAAAAGGGATGCTTTCGATGTCAACATAAAATGTGTGAAATACAGCAAGTCACTGACTTACGAACATTTGAGTTGCAAACTTTCAAAGACAGAAACTAATCTCTAATTCCAAATGTTCATAATTGTAACAAATAGTAAAAGTTCTTTAATTTACTGGCATCTAATTTTGCAAAGTAGAATATATATATATATACATACATACAATTTTGGCAGTTTTCACTGTGATTTGAACTTTTCATTCCTATTTTGTTTCCTTTTTTGTTTAGACTAATTTATTTAAGAACCAACTGCTACATTCATTAATTTTTTGTATTATTTAAGCTCAAATTCATTGATTTGTGTTTTGCTTTTTATAATTTAATTCCTTGTTCTGGCTTTGGCTTTGAATCATTCTTATTTTCCTAAGACCTTTATAATTGACTTCTTTGTATCACCATTTTAAATGACTGTAAAAGTAAAATTATTTTCTTTATAGTTTAGCAGTACTGTATCACTATTTTAAGCTAACTGTAAAAGTAAAAAGTTTCTTTTCAGTATTTTTTGTATGTGTGTGTGTGGGTTTTTTTATGCTTCACATGGTATATTGGTTTCAGACTTACAAATGAATCTGACCTTAAAAATGTTTTCTCTAGAAACAACTAGCTCTTGAGTCAGGAATTTAATTTACTTATGAAAAAAATCTTAAAAACTTCAAGTTATATAAAATAAAGTCTACAAAGTATTTGGAAAATACTACTGCAGATCCACTGTAATTTAGATCTCAATTAAACATTTTTTTTCCTAAGGAACAATGACTTAATTTTAAAATTTATTTAGAACTTTTAAAAACCTAGTAAAAATTAATTTTAAAAAAGAAAAATTGGCAAACATCTGAATTGTAGCTATAGCTATGAAACTATGTGATACAAGTATCAATATAATTAAAAAACAGAGTAAAATAGAGAACAGAAGCAGATCTATACATATATTGTCATATAATATATATGTGTATATATGATATATATAATACATGTCTTTTACACAAAATTTACCATAGTTTCTGGAAATTTAGCTGCAAAAATAAATTAATTTTCATTACATCTCATTACCTTTATAAAAATTTATACTAGTGGATCATGTATATGAGAATAAAACCAAAACTACCAAACATCTAGGAGGAAACATAAGAGAAAGCCTTTATGAACTTGTGTATCATAATTTTCTTAGTTATAATATTTTATGATTCATAAAATATAAAATCACTATAGTGAAATACATCTGAATAAAAATTTGTACCTTTGAAAGACTTTTTTTAAAATTTTATTTAAAGAGAAACAAAAGCATGTAAATGGTAGATATAATACAGAATTCCAAAAAAAAGATAAGCAATAAGAAATCACTAGTTGATAAATTACATATTATCCTATTAGAAATAGTTGTTCAAGTTACAAAGTTAAAGCATACAAAGTAGATAGTCAAACAGTGAGAGTGTGAACAGCTACACGTGCATGAATCTCTACATGTATTTCTATCCTTTCTGTATTAGAGGGAAAAACAAAACTTAGCAAGACAAAACAAAATAAATTCCTATAAAAACATGAAACCAAAAAGTCCTATATAACCATAGTACAAGGTGATCTACAATGATTACTGTGTTGTTTATTATCTTTAATAGAATGTCTATATCATCAGGCATAATTGAATATAACAGTACAGTTGAGTATAGCAGTAAATAACAATATTAGTAAAATAAAGCATTGTAGACAGTATAAAACTTCAAAGGCAGGTAATAATCAAACCAGAGTGGATATTCTAGTGGATCTTGTCAGCTTAAGTGCAGTTGCCTATACTCTCAGACTTGGTACTATTAATCATAACAGCTTTGAATAAAATCTATCAATACAAAACAGCGATCCAACAAACCAGATATGATTATGATCAGTAATGGTAAAACTGTGTAGGTTTTACAAAGTTTTAAATCAAGTTAATAGGAAATTAAGGATGATTACCATACTATATCCTGTTATTTTCAGGATTACTGTCTGTGCCCTCAAATCTAGTACAGGTAGAATGACTGGAACAGAATATAATACATCTAAGCAGAGTAGTGTGAGTAATATGTGTTTTAAATCCTGGTGCACTAGTAACAATATAGTGTATCAAGGCCATCTATGTTAGAGTTTCTAGTTATCCTTCTCAGCCTCATTTCTGCTATGCTACTTTTCTGCCTTTGTTTAGTTTTCTCCTTCATTCTCCCTCCTGCCCCACTCATTGAGGCCTTTCTGCCATTGTTCCTAAATTCCTGGTATTTTTTTCTCTCTCTCTAGAATGTCCTTCAGCATTCTCTGCAGGGTTGCATTGGTGGTCACAAACTCCCCCAGTTCCTCTTTGTCATGGAAGCATCTTGTTTCCCCATTAATTTCTAGTGACAGTTTTGCAGGATACATCAATCTGGGCTGGAGGCCACCTTCCTTCAGGACTTGGAAGACTTCACTCCAAGCTCTTCTTGATCTGATGGTCTGTGTCAAGAAGTCTGACATGATTCTGATAGGCTTTCTTTTATAAGTAATCTGTTTCTTTTCTCTGACGGCTTTTAATATTCTGTTTTTATATTGAATTTCTGGTATCTTGATTATTATATGTCTGGGTGTAGATCTGCTTTGGTTGTAGGTGGCTGGAGTTCTATATGCCTCACACAACTGAATGTCATTTTCTTTTCCCATGCTTGGGAAGTTTTCCTTAATTATTTCCATGAATAGCCTTTGTAATTCACCTGTATGTATTCCTGCCTCTTCGTTCACATTTCTTATTCTTAAATTGTAGATTCTCTTGTCATCTTTTAGTCTTTGTATTGTTACTGCCTGTTTCCTTGTTATTTTTAAGAGATCTTTCCTTTCATAATCACACATTGCAAACTTGTCTTCAAGTTTTGATAGTCTATCCTTAGTTTCTTTTAAGGCATTTTGCCAGCTTTGAATGGAGTTTTTAATTTTCTGGTAGTCTCTTTGAATCTGCTTCATGTATTCTATATTTTCTTTACATTCTTTATCGAATGTTTCTCTCCTTTTTTTGTGTTCCTCCCTTCTTTCATCTGTATCATCCTGAGAGATGCTTCCTGAGAGCATTTCTTTTATTACTCTACTCATATCCTGCTTTACCTGATTTAATATTTCAGATTTGAGCTCGTCTGCAAGGTCCCAAAGATATCTCTTAATGTCCCTTGAAGCCATGTCTGATGTGTGTTTGCTGCCCTCAGGCTCCCTTGTTTTTCCCTTTCCTGGATCAGTGTTCTCAGGGTTCTGGGCTGGGGGCCTCCTCCTGCCTCTCTCTCCTGTAATGGCCCTGGCTTCCTCCACACAGGTTACAGTGCAGATCCCAGCCCCTTCCCTGTTGGCCATGTTTCCTCCGAAGCACACTGGCCAGGGAACTCTGCCCTTTCCTGCCTGCTCTTGTCACTGAGGTGTAAGCAGGCTGCTTATGCCTGCCCCTCCCCACCGGGCCAGCCAAACTTCAGGAGCCATACCCCAGTCAGTGCGTGCTAGGTGCAGGGAACCGACCTGGGATGGGTCATTGCTTCCCGGCAGGGGAACAGCCCAGTCCAATCAAATCCCACGAATCTGTTCTGGGGAGGGAAGAACCAACCGAAGTCACTGTCACTCCCAGTTCAGGCTCCTCCTGCCTGATTCCAACATGTTGCCCACCTGGTTGTGCCCCTCCTGTAGGGGGCATCTCACTCCCAGCACTGACAGTGGATCAATGAAGGTTCCTCCACCAGCTTCGCTCTCCACTCTCTATTGGGCTCACCACCCCCCAAGTTCAGCGCTGCCGTTCTTCCTGTGAGTGGTGGTGGAAACAAGTTTGGCTCTGCCTGCCGGCATGGATTCAAGCTGGTGCAAACTCAAGAAAACAGTGTCCCTTTAGCTTTTAGCTGTTTCAGCTAAAAGTATTTGATGAGCATTTTTTAAGTTTTAATTTCTTCCTGTGTCAAGAGGATCCATCTCCCTCTGTCTGGGTCTCTCCAGGGTATTTTATTCTGGCATATGAATTGTTTCTCCCAGGAGGCTTTGTATTCTGCCATCTTGTCTTCCAGTCCTTTGAAAGACTTTTAAGAGGATGGAAAGACATAAACTAACTCTAATCACCTATCTTATGGAGATGATTGAAGTAACCCATTTTCTATTGTTTGATCAGACATCACAAACCAAATGGTTTATAAAGAGCAAAAATGCACTTATTTCTTACAATTTTTGGAGCTGGAAAATTTAAGTTTGGGATGGCAGTTTCCACTGACTAGAGAATTCTCTATTCATTCAACAGGCCATCTGGAAGTGCAGGCCTTAAGGGACTAGAAATGTTGTATTCTTGCATGACAGAAAGTGACAAGGCAGAAAGGGAAGCAAAAATGTTATGTCTCACCTAAGAGAAGAGCAGAAGAAAACAAACCCTTTTCTATAAATTCTTTTCATTGCAAAATCCATTCATTCATCATTAAAACATCACCTATTAGGCCCCATTCCTTAGTTTTAGGTTATTTGAATGACACTGGCCATAGACACAAAATTTTTATGCATCTTGAAAGGCAGTAAAAAAGTATATAATTATAAATTCATCAAAGGTAAGAGCTGGAGATTTAGCTCAGCGACATAAGTGACTGCCTGGCAAGCACAGGGTTGTGAGTTTGATCCTTGGTATCCTCCCCCAAAAAACTAAATAAATAATATAATAAATCATGAATAGTAAAGAAAACAGGATACAATGTTCCTCTTCATTGATTTTAAGAAAAATGCATGACAAGCATGAGGTAGTGAGTTCAATCCCTGGTACAAAGAAAGAAAGAAAAAGAAAGAAAGAAAGAAAGAAAGAAAGAAAGAAAGAAAGAAAGAAAGAAAGAAAGAAAGAAGAAAGATGCAAAGTATCACTAATAGTGAGATATCATTGAAAAAACTATTAAAATGTATAATATGGAACTAACTATGAAATGTTACCAAGTATGGAGACATTTTGAAAGTCTTCAACTCTTCTAGTGGGGTGATAAATACCAAGACAGTTTCTTCTATGTGTAAAACACACTAAGTGTAACACAGTTATTTCACTCTAGGAATTTACTCAATAGAAATGAAAACACTAACCCATACAAAGATGTATTAATACTTTTTTATTAGTAATAACACAAACATAAAAAATAGACAAGTGAATGTTAAGAGATGAATAGATAAATTCTGTTATGGTTGTGGAGAACTTGAGTGTCTCATAATAAAAAGAATGAACTTCTCTTGTATCCAATGAACCGGAAGGTTTTAAAAATAATTGTGCTGAAATGAAGCTGCTAGACAAATGGAATATATGTGATGAGATTTTATTTATATAAAATTATGTGAAATGAAAACTATTTTCAATTGTTAGTCATTCAGTTGTTGCCAAAGGTTGCAGGTGTGTGTATGAGTAAAAACTTACATTATACTTTATTTATAACATATATACAGTAATAAATATTAATAAATGAAAGAAAAAAGACTTTCCTTATTTTTAAGGATATATTTTTAAAAATTTAAAAGTAACAATTTTAGTGGAAGAAAAACTATACAAGAAAAAATTTTGGTCTCAGTAAAACACAAGGTACTAGGAGTGGTAAATATGTGAGAAATATATTTTCACTTCAATTTCTTTAAAATTAAATTTAAAGAAAAATATACAAAAAATAGATATTAACTTGAGTGTCTGTTATATATGTATACCATATATAACTGTGTATAATAAATATATAGCATGTATAGTAAAATATATAGTATATTTGTACATATAGAGAGAAATATATCACAAAATATGGAAAGGGAAATCTGAATTGTAAAGTTCCTATTTTTGAAGAACACTGAGTTATTTGAAAGTATGTAGTGATAATTAATGAGACATAATTGGATCCTTAAGCAGATGTCAAGAACAGACAGCAAGGTAAAGATTGTTGCAGTTAATAAGTGACGGCAGATATAAAATACATTAAGTCGTGAATCATGACTGAATGAAAGAGTCACATCTAAGAAACTCATAAAAGATCAACTGAAAAGAAAAGCAATTGGAAAAACAGGGAAGGCATACACCCTGACAGAATAAATCAATTTGAAAGACCAGTTTTATAGACTGGACAACATACACACATAGTAGTTAAAAAGAGGTAAAGCAGTCCAGTGGGCTTGCCATTTGCACACCATAGGAACAGGCATTTTGAGAAATTCCCAAAAACCTGGTGGGATCCAAGCACCTTGGCAGACCCTAGCTCTAGTGGGCAGACTTGGAGGTATATGAATCCCTTGGTCCCTTAGTCTCCTCTCCAAACACTGAGATGGCTGCAGCATGGCTGCATTTTTGCCAGCACAGCAGCGGCAGAAGGTTCAACTAATCAGTAGCACAAGAAGCTCTATTCCATTCACCTAATCCCAGGCTCTGAGAAGATAAATTATCTGAGAAGGCATCTGAGAAGACTCTAAGAAGATATCTGAGAAGATAAACATAAGCAATTACTGCTTACGTTGTCTTCAGTACTGGAACATTGGCCTCTGAAGTTTATCCAAGGCCAACTGATATATTCATTAGGCACCCAGAGCTACTACTGGCCTAGTCTGAGACTTTAGCCAGCACCTGAGGTTCACCTGAGATCGCACACAGCTCTTACTGTCCTGTTTCAATCCTAGACCCTCCAGAGACTCTGTCTGATATTCAGCCTCAGTCCTGTGCAGCCTGAAGGTCCACGGGGAGCTCCATTCACACATAAATCTCTGTCTGGTATGATTGCACACTGCCAGTGTCCATCAGCACCAGCGACACTGTACCCACTCTGGGTACAACACAGTCTACACCCTGTATTTCACCAGACTCCTGGGCAACGTCCCTGCCTGGTTGGGCGAGTTGCCTCTCTAGTTAGCAGCAATGGTGGAGTAAGGGTCTGCCGTTTTAGCCCGATCCTCTAGATGTCCTGAGACACCAACCGGTACCCCGTGCTTTCACTGAGCCTGCTGAAATCTTCCCACGTTAGTCCCAAATGTATGTTCATCTACAGGTGTCCCAAAGTGACACAAGCCTCTACTTGGTGTCAGGATCTGGTCCTCTGGACTCCAGAATATATATCAGGTACCCATTGTTGGCCCCAAAGGCACAGTAATTCAAGACAGCAGCTGCGCGATACAATACTCTACATCTTTCCTGTGTTGGTGTGGCACTTCAGACAGTTTTCATGAACAGTAGTTTATACACAGTGGACTCACTGAGTTAAGAAATATTCATGCAAGCAGAGGGGCAAAGAAGAATGCCACATTTAAGACTGAAGACTGCAAGCTAGGAAGTAAACCCTTTCCTGGAACTATGTATCATTTTTTTATTTCATTTTCTTTTACTTCTCTCTTGTCCTGTTACCTCATTGAATTTTTCTCCTCTCTTTACGATATTTGTTGTTGATGTTGTTGTTGTATCAGTTTACTATTGGAGTTTGGACTTGTATCACCCATTTTCTTATTCTCTCGCTTTTAAACTGAACTTTGTTTTATCTGAACCAGGTCCTCCATTTTTACTCTGCCTTCTTTTCTTACTATCTCTTTTTCAGCCTTTTTCTTGAGTATTACTTCTTCTGTCATTGCTCTAATTTAATTTCCATTCCTTTATATTAATCCTCACTGTATTTTTCCCTCTTACTGTTGCCTAATACTATTAATTTTACTTTATTCTTTAATAGGACCTTTTACATCAATATTGCTAGCTTCTTTCTGCCTTACTTTATTTTTTCATAAATTTTGTTTTCTACATTCTCCAATTACTGTGCCACTTACACTTATGAGTCTGTAAGTGGAAAACCATATCTTACAATGCCTGAATAATATTTTGTTATGAAAAGGGGTAGAATTACTTTGTTGAGTAGATATTTACATGGTATAAGTAGTTTGTCTTAAAGATTCCTCTGTAACTATAGATCTTATTCCTATGGCTAAATGTTGCACCATGTTAATTATTAGCTTATCATTATCCAGCTTTCACTTAATCGTCTTGTTATTGTTGATTGTAATTCTTTAGTCAAGTGGACATAGATATTGCCATCAATTGGTGTTCACTGTATACCAATATCTCAGTTGTCTGGGAGTAAGTCATTACTACAGTCTATTACCAAAAAACTGGGTACTACACCAAACAAATTGCAAACTGTTGTCTCTAAGAAATGAATGTGGTATGGTGCTGAGAAAAACCCAAAGGCCAACAGCTAGCTAAGCTTAAACCATTTCTTAAAAGTTAACACTTTCATAACCAGAAGTAACTCTTTCTGTAAAATATACCAACAGAGATCAAATCACTTAAAGTAAATAACAGAAAGTATAAATGCTGTCACCTTACAGACATATACAGCTGAAAAACTGTATGGAGAGTAATACCTTAAGAAAAAGCCCATATAAACCAAAAGCTCTCCTCACTCTACTGGAACACAATCTCAGAACCTACTCCCCCAAAAAGAGACAACAAATAAATAAATAAATAAATAAAGGAAATGAAAACCATATATATATGAGAAAGCAGGGCAACAAAAGATCTCTGTGGTCTTGCAGCTCTCCCACGGTATACCAAGGAATCACTAAAAGAAAGCAGAGCAAATACAAAGTGGTGGAACTCTACCAAAAGTTTACAGAAAGAATCAAGAAATTCGATGAGTTCAAAAAGGTAATGCATCAAAGCATCACAATAAATTTACTCTATATGCCCATGTTTAATATAGGAGGAAAAACACACAAAAGTACATGGGGAAAATAAAGCAGTTTAAATTTTAAATGACAGAGTCAACAAGAATATGGAATTCTAGAAAACACGTCAGGTAGAAATACCTAAAACTATTTAGAATTCATAAATTGCACAAATGGTCAATGTGAAGACATAGTATCTCAAATTAAGGACAAAATAGTGAATTTCGATGATGTGCTGAAAGAAGCCATGGAGATAATAAAGAGAACAAAGTTATCCAGCAGTTACTAGGTGACAATAAGAATACCAATCTAAGGCTAATTGGATGTAGAGAAAAATTAGAAGATAACACAGATAGATTTACTGACATTGTTAAAGAAATCGTAGAAGAAAATTTCTGAAATATAAGAAAAGTATTTAAAATACAGTTAAAAGATGCCTAGGGATCCCAAAAAAACATTGAAAAAGCTCACCAAAACATATCCCTAATAAATTACAGATGTCCAGATATCCTTAAAAACCAGAATTTTAAATCAGTCAGAGAAAAACAAAATGTTGCGTATAAAGGTAAGCCAATTACAGTCATAGCAAACTTCTCAAACACAAAGGCCAAAACAGCAGAGGATAAAGTATTTCAAACACAGCAAATAACATTCAACCTAGATTAAAATGTCTAGCAAAGCTATCCTACAAAAGAGGTGGAGAAAGGAGGTATTTTCATGAAAAAGACCACCAGTTTAGAAGATGTGAGTGCGAAACAAAACTTAGCAAAACATTTTAGAATATTCTTGCCAGAAACAGCAAAACTGGTCCAGTTAAAAGCACCTAGGAAATGAAAATCTCAAGTAAGGTTGATGGATAAACAACAACAAAAAATATCAACAAAAGAAAGACAAATGATTCATAAACAAATAAAGCAGTATAATAGCAAATAATCAACACATCTTAGAATATCTCTCAACAATCTCAGTGCTCCAATTAAAAGACAGATTGGAAGACTAGCTCATAAAACATAATTGAAAGGTCTGTTGCATTAAAAAAAAACTCATGTAAAAGATATTCACAGACTAAAAATATTTCAAAAACATATTTCAAGAACTAGGACCATAAAAGCAAGTAGTAGCATCAATTCTAGTATCAGATATAGTAAACTTCAAGTTAACACATGTTAGAAGGGACAAAGAAGGTAACTACATGCTAGTTAAGGGAACAATCCAAGAAGAACAGATAACATTGATAAATATATATGCACTGAATATGGGAACACTTATCTTTATTAAACGAAAACTGCTGAAATTAAAACAGCAAATAAATACCAACACAATGAGTGCATAGGGATTTTAACTCCCCACATTCCAAAGTGATATACCAAATTAAAAAAAAAAAATAAAGCTGAAACACACACCTGAACACATGTAATTAATGGTTGTATACAGAGCATTTTTTCTCTCTGTAGCAGAGTATACGTTTTTTTTCAGCAGCACATAGTACTCTTGTCAAAGTAGAACAGAGTATCCCACCAAACATGGTTAAATAAATGTAAATGTACTTAAGTTACACCATGCCTATCATCCAAATACTGTGCAAAGAAAACAGAAATCAATGACAGAAGAAATGTTGGAAAAGGCTAAAGTTCTTGGAAAAGGAATAATATACTCCTAAATAACCAATGGTTCACAGAAGAAATTAAAAAAGGAATCTTTTAAAAATCTGAAAGTTAATGAAATTGACTGTACAAGTAAACAAAACCTTTGGGACACTTTCATAGCATTTCTAATTGGAAAGTTTTTGCAATTAATACTCACATTAGAAAAACAGAGGAAGTCCAAATAAATAACCTTTTAAGAAATCTTAAGATACTTGACAAATAATAAAGTAAGGAAAGAAATTATAAAGGTGAAAATGGAAACTAATACTTTGAGACCAAAATAACACTATAAAATAAATCAGCAAAGCAAAGAGTTGGTTCTTCAAAAGAATAAATAAAATGTACAGCCTCTTAGAAAGACTCACTAAAAGAAAGAAAAAATTCACATAAATGCAATTAGAAATCAAAAATATGAAATCACAACAGACACAAAATCAAAAATATATTACCTATTTTGAAAATTTACATTCTAAAAAATTAGCAAATTTTAAAGAAATGGAGAGATAGTTAGGCACATGCAAACTGCCAAAACTAGCCAAGAAGATATGAATATACTTAACGTTCCAATCACAAGCAATAACATAGACTCAGTAATAAAAAATCTACCAACTAAAAAGCCTAGTACTTAAAGGATTTACAACTGAATTCTATAAATTTCTAAGGATATTATATCATCGATACTTCTCACCGTATTAAAAGAAATTTAAAGAAAGGAATGCTCCTAAAGTCATTTATGGAAATCACTATATTCCTGATTCTAAAACTAGATAAAAATGCAACTGGAAAAAGGAACTATTGAGTAGGCTCTTTAATGAACATAGATGCCAAAATCCTCAACAAGACATAAAACAAAATGAAGTATATTATCAAAAGCCTGATACACCATGATCAAGTAGGTTCCATTCCAGAGATGTGAGGATGGTACAGCAGATGTAAGCCTATAAATGTAATAGATCATATAAAAAGAGCAAGGTAAAAAACCACACGATCATATCAAGAGATATAGAAAAGGCTTTTGACAAAATCCAACACTACTTCATGATAAAAATCCTTGAAGAAAACAAGTATAGGAAGATTATACCTGAATATGATAAAAGCTACCTATGACAAGGCAATAGCCAGCATCATACTAAATGGGGAAAACCTTCAAGCATTCCTCCTAAAATCAGAAAGAAGATAAGGATGATCAATATCACCTCTTCTATTCAACATAGTACTTGGAATATTAGCCCAAACAATTAGACAAGAGAAACAAATGAAAGAGATACATATAGAAAAATAACTCAAATTATCATTATTTACAGATGACATGATGATCTATATAGAAGACTTAAGTAACTCCACTAAAAACTCTTAGAATTAAGAACCATCTTCAGCAACATACCAGATCATAAGATTGGCACTCAATAAATACTAATATTTATGTATGCTAGTAATTAACTCAATAAGAAGGAAGTTGTGAAAATAATTCACATTAGCTTCAATGTAAATGAAATAGCTAGGATTTAACTTAACCAAAGAAGTGAAGGACCTTTAAAAGAAAACCCCAGTGCTCTGTCAAAGGAAACTGATAACAATATCAGAAAATGGAATGATATCTTCTGCTCCTTGAGAGATAGAATCAATATTTTCAAAATGATCATATTCTCAAAACTATTATCCAGATTCAAAATTCCTACAGCATGCTTTCTAAAACAGTGAAGAAGACCAGATACCTTGCAATCGTGGAGGACACAGATACCTCTGCTGAGGGCTAGATCTCAAGATATTGGCATTATCTTACCTGTCTGTTGATGTTTCTGTTTGTATTTGTTCATGACTATGTATTGGAGGAAACATATCTTTAAATTAGGTAGTTAGGAGAAGTTTCTGGACAATGATAAACCACGATTCAAACGTTAGCTGAGAATAGTTTATCAAGTATCTTAGATTTAAACGTCTGTTGATTCGTGGCATCAATTTTGATTTAGTAGGCGGTAAAATTTAAAACTGTCCAACTTTGGTTGTAGGTAAGCACGTATTTTACTTTGCATAAAAGGATCACTATAATAGTGATTACAGTAAACAGTATTTCTTATGAAGTACTATATTTTAGACATGACACTAGCCTTTACATTTAGATAATTTCAGTGCTTCCAGAAATTCTGTGAGGCAGATACTTTTGTTATGCCTATTTCACATATTTTGAAAGAAATCTTCATGTGAGTCTCTTTCAAAAATATTAGCTTATGGCCTCTTAGGTAGAAACACAAACAATATTTTTAAGCACTTCCAGTATCTTCTATCATGTTTTTAATAATCTAGGAATCAATGTTTTTTATTTTACATATTTGGAAAGAAAGTTTGGTGGACATGTGTACGTGTGTTTTTTTATTATGTTTGTCATCTTTCAAACTTACATCAAAACTTATCAATGCACAAATGAAGACTAACTAAATTTGAGCTTTTCAGTCAACCTTTTTTTAAAATCTTGACTAATTTTTTGCACTATAATAGCAATAATCAGATCATGTTATGTCTTCTTCAGGTTGAGATTTGGTTGCTTTGCCTGGTTAATCAAAGAAGAGTTTGTTGTTGTCACTGTGTTTGCATATGGCTTTCAAGGCCTTTTAAAAATAAAAGTTTTTATATCTTCACAGGGTTCAATTTCTATGTGTTTCTTACTGAACAGATTTTAAATCTTTTCTAAATTGTCATTTAAAATGTCATGTGTTTCTGTATTTTCTTCAAGGAAATTGTAAGCTCTTGACAGAGTTTATACTTTATGCTCTGTTTTGTGTCTTAAAATATTTTTAAATTTTAGTAAATAAGTACCATATTTTTTATCAATTAGAAAGCAGTAAGTATACATAAAACTTCTTTTTCATTTAATAAGCTCTTTATCTAAATCCTATGTATTTTAATCTTTAGTTTTGTCACATCAAGGAGGATGTTACATAGCATTTCATTAATTAATTGACTTATTTATCAAATATATATTAAAGGTTCCTTTCTATTGAGCTAAAACTCTATCACTTACAGCAAAGTTTAACCCTATTCTGAACTCTCATCTGATGGTTTAAGGTAGAAATAATGAATAATTGTTGAATAAATGACATAATTTATAATTTGGTCCTCAAAACTGTTAAACTTCAATTGCACATATTGCTTTAATCCGTTGTAGCATGCTGAAAAACAAAACGAAAAAGAAAAATAAAGCCACTGGAGATATGAGAGATTTAAAAACAAATGAGCAGTTACTGTTTTGTATTTTTATTTGTAGACTGAAAACTGATGTAAAGAAAAACTTTTATTTAAAATTTGACTTTTTAGATTTAGGACAACAATCAAATAAATGAGCAAAGAAGCTTTTGAAACCAAATGTGGCCTAGATTTTTTCTTTTAAGAAATCTTTCTTTTTTCTTTTTCCTTTTGACTTGACTTAAAACTCACAGCTTCTACACCCAGAATAGATAATATAAAATAGTATGAAGCAGGCATTTACTTATGGAACAGCTCTTCAAAAGTCACGATTAACCTCAATTGCAGAATTTGTTTCTAAGTTATGCCCTTTTTTCTCTGTGCCCAAAGTTAACATTTCTTAAATTCTATTTACTGAGGGCTTAAATTCTGTGTTATTTCAAAATAAGTATCAGTTGGCCTGATTTTTCAAGATATATGAAACCCAGGCAGGTTACAAACATAAAGTTCATATTTTTTGCATCGTTTTTCATTGCCTGAAGTGAACTGAAATCAATAAAGCATTGTTACCATTTTGACCTGAAATGTTCCGCAAGTCTTTTGTACTGAAGATTGGTCCACAGTGCACCCATGTTCAGAGGTTTGGCTTTTGGGTGCTGATTGGATCATGAAGGTTCTGACCCCAATGCTAAGTTAATTCATTGATTGGTTCAAAATTTGAAGGGCTGCTAAAAGTGATAGAAAAAAGTATACAGTTGAAGGGAATCAGTTCAAGGGATTCTCTCTCTCTCTCTCTCTCTCT
>PVLA01008477.1:0-88130 GCA_004027455.1 Hydrochoerus hydrochaeris | reverse complement strand
ATTTAACTTCTTCCTTTCCTGTCTTTACTCCTTTTATTTCCCTCTCTTGTCTGATTGCCCTGGCTAGTGTTTCCAGAACTATGTTGAAAAGGAGTGGTTAGAGTGGACATCCTTGTCTTGTTCCTGATTTTAAAGTGAAAGTTTTCAGTTTTTGTCCATTTAGTATAATGTTGGCTGTTGGTTTGTCATAGATGGCCTTCATAAGGTTTAGGTAGACACCATGTATTCCGAGCTTCTGAAGGTTTTTATCATGAACATGTGTTGGACTTTGTCGAAAGCTTTTTCTGCATCTATTGAGATGACCATGTGGTTTTTGTTTTTGGCTCTGTTGATGTGGTGTATTACATTATTGATTTGCGTATGTTAAACCATCCCTGCATTCCTGGAATGAACCCCACTTGGTCATGATGTATAATCTTCTTGATGATTTGCTGCATTCTATTTGCCAGTATTTTGTTGAGAATCTTTGCATCAATGTTCATTAGTGAGATTGACCTATAGTTCTCTTTTTTGATTGCATCTTTCTCTGGCTTTCGTATCAGAGTAATACTTGCCTCCAGGAACGATTTAGGGAGGATTGCTTTTTTCTCAGTTTCATTGAAGGGTTTAAGGAGTACTGGCATCAAATCTTGTCTAAATTTCTTGTAGAATTCAGCTGTGAATCCATCAGGACCTGGACTTTTTTTTTTTGTTGGTAAGTTTTTAATTACATTTTCAATTTCAATAGCTGATATTGGGTTGTTCAAAATTGCTGTATCTTCTTGGTTCGGTAGTTCATATGTTTCAAGAAATCTGTCCATTTCCTCTATGTTTTCCACTCTATGTGAGTAGAGATTTTCAAAGTAGTTATTCATGATCTTTTGAATTTCCATGCGATTTCTAGTAATTTCTCCCTTTTCAGTTCTTATTGCATGAATTTGGGTTTTTTCTTTCTTTCTCTTGATAAGGTTAGCTAGGGGTTTGTCAATTTTGTTTATCCTCTCAAAAAACCAGCTTTTAGATTCATTAATTCTTTGTATATTTTTTTTTAGTTTCAGTTGAATTGATTTCTGCTCTAATCTTTACAATTTCCTCTCTTCTATGAGCTTTGGGTTTAGCTTGCTCTTCTTTTTCTAGAAGGTTGAGATAGAGCATTAGGTTGTTTATTTGTGCTCATTCTGTTTTCTTGATATGAGTTTATTGCTGTATATTTCCTTCTTAAGACTGCTTTCATTGCATCTCACAGATTACAGTATGTTGTTTCTATATTTTCATTGAATTGTAGGTATTGTTTTATTTCTTCTTTAATTACATCTGTAGCCCACTGGTTGTTCAAAAGGCTGTTATTTAATTTCCATGTATTTATGTAGGTTTTACAATTTCTTTTGCCATTAATTTCCAATTTCAGTGCACTGTGGTCAGATGTAATGCATGGTATGATTTCAGTATCTTTGTATTTACTTAAGAATTTTTCATGGGATAATATATCATCTATTTTGGAGAATGTCCCTTGTGCAGCTGAGAAGAATGTGTATTCTGATGTGGTTGGGTGGAACCCTCTGTAAACATCTACGAAGTCCAGTTGCTCACAGGTATGATTCAGTTCTGTTATTTCTTTGCTGACTTTTTGTCTAGTTGATCTATCTTTTTGTGACAATGGCCTGTTAAGATCTCCTGTTATAATTGTGTTCTTGTGTATTTGGTTTTTCATGTCCATTAGTATCTGTCTTATATAGTTGGGTGCTCCTGTATTTGGCACGTATATATGTATAATTGTTAGTTCTTCCTTTTGAATTTTACCACTAACAAGTATGTAGTGACCTTCTCTATGTCTTTTAATCATTTTAGGTTTGAAGTTCACATTGTCTGCAAATAGAATAGCTACCCCTGCTTTTTTCTGGGTTCCTATTGCATGGAATACTGTTTTTCATCCTTCGACTTTTAATCTATGAGTTTCTTTTTGGGTCAGATGTGTTTTTTTATACAGCATATTGTGGGGTCCTGTTTCTTGATCCATTCTGTCAATGTATTTCTTTTTATAGGTGAATTGAGGCCGTTTATATTTATGGATATCACTGATATATACTGGCTCAACTTTGCCATGTTTTGTTCCAGTTGCTTCTTTCTGCTTTTCCTCTTATTTAATTGCTTATCCTACCTTACGTTTCTTTCTGTTGTTGTTTTGGGGATTGTGGTCATTTTTATCTCTGTCTAGTATGTCCTTCAGTACTTTTTCTAGAGTTGGTTTGGTGGACATGAATTTCTTCAGTTGTTCTCTGTCATGGAAGCATCTTATTTCTCCATTAAATTTGAATGAAAGTTTTGCTGGGTACATCAGTCTGGGTTGAAGATTGTTTTCTTTCAGGGCTTTTGATACCTCACTCCGATATCTTCTTGACTTGAGAGTTTGTGCTGAAAAGTCTGCTGTGATGCTAATGGGCTTTCCCTGATAGGCGAGTTGTGTCTTTTCTCTGACAGCTTTTAAATTCTGTTTTTATGCTTTATGTCTGAGATCTTAATTATTATGTGTCTGGGTGTGGATTCATGTTGATTATAACTGTTTGGTGTTCTATATGCCTCACTTATCTGCATAGCAGTTTCCCCATGTTTGGGAAATTTTCTGCTATTGTTTCTGTAAATACTTTATGTATGTCATTTGCCTGGACTCCTGTATCTTTGCTAATGTCCATTATTCTTATATTGTTGCTCTTGGCATCATCATGAATCTTCTGGATTTTCATTTCATGCTGCTTTGTTATTTTTAAAAGTTCTATCCTTTCCTGATCACTAACTATGATCCTTTCCTCAAGGTCCGAAATCCTATCCTCAGCTTCCTTTAGGCGATTTTGCACACTTTCTATAGAATTTTTTGTTTCTTGGATGTCTCTTTGAGTTTGTTTCATGAATTCTGCTTGTTTTCTATATTTTCATTCAAAGTTTCTAAAAGTTTCATGTACTTTTTTCTCTAGTTCTTCTTTAGCTGCATTCAACAACTCCTTTACTAAAGTTGTTATTTCTATCTTTACATGGGAGACTACTTCTGATTTGATTTCCTCTATAGCCTGATGCAGTTGTTTTTTTATTTCACTGGCTATCTTTTCAGAGATTCCCGGTGTGTTACTTTTGGGGTCCTCTATTTCATAGTCTCCTATCCTTGCTTCCGGTGAACTATATGTTTGAGACTGTATTTTGCTTTTTCTTTTTGTCATTTTCACTCTGCCTGGTGTTTTCTATGTGTAGGAGGGGATCACACACACTCTTTGCAGACACACCAAAATCTTACAGTTAGTTGGAGCGGGTTTTACTACTGGCCCTATTTATCCCCTGTACACCTCTATTTTAGGGGTATACTCACCACATTGATACAGTCAATCTGGTGTAGTCCAAAGTTCGCCACCTGGGAGTAAAGTTCCAAATTTTCTCACACTAACTCGATACCACTGATATCTTCTGATGTTCTAGGTGTGAGGGCGGTCCCATCTGTAGCAGTCCAGGGCAGTTTTCAGTCTTGGGTGGGCCTCCTCATTGTTCCTGGTGGCAAGGCAGGCCCAGAGGGGAGGTTCCGGGTAGCCTACCCCTGAGGCCTGCTTGCTCTCAGTTCCAGATGGCAGGGCGGGCCCTCGGTGGAGCTTCCAGGCAGCTTACCCCTGATGCAGGCTTCCGCTCTGTTCCCGCTGGCAGAGTGGGCCCACAGTGGAGGTTTTGGGCAGCTTACTCCTGATGCAGGCTTCCGCTAAGTTCCTGGTGGCAGCGGAGAGCCCACAGTGGAGGTTCTGGGCAGCCTATGCCTGATGCAGGCTTCTGCTAAGTTCCTGGTGGCAGGGTGGGCCCACAGTGAAGGTTCCGGGCAGCCTACACCTGATGCAGGCTTCAGCTGTGTTCCTGCTGGCAGGGCAGGCCCACGGTGGAGGTTCCAGGCAGCCTACGCCTCCCATTTTAAATATTTTTATTAGTATTTTAGTTTTTTCCAGAGATTACTTCTTAATTGTACTTCTGTGAAGTTATTTTCTTTCTAGATTTACAAGCCACATTTTTCAGAATAAATTGTTTTAAAAATGAAATACGATAAAATGATATCATTGAACAATTCCAGAAGCTGAGTTATTTCCTACTACATGAAAATCAACATATTGTTTAGATTGTGAAATATACTAGATTCCACTTAAAAATATTTCTCTGCTGAGTCTACGATACTATTGGTTAATGTTTATTGAATGTTTATACATATATTGCATGTATAAATATAGGAAATTATGAGCAATTATGAGAAGAGACAGTCTTTTTAAATTGCCAAGCTCTATTCCTCTTAGTTGAATATCCAACCAGTTCCTTTATTTGTTAATATGTGTAAAATGTATGGATGATTATGCAATAACATTTTTCTGCTTTCTTAATACATGACACTTTGGAAATTAAGTGTAAAACTAGGAGTTCTTTTTTATTTTATTAACCTTAATTAAATATTTTTCCTTATTTCAAGACCTATACCTGGTTATTTAATGCATAAATTATTTGTAACATTTTACTTGAACTTTAAAACTTTGAATTTGTATTATACTTCTTTGTGTTTCTATTCAGAGCCATAAGAACCAAAATAGTACTTAGTTTTCTAACATATTCTCTCAAAGTACACCTGCAAATCTTTTATATATACAGACTTGATCTATTTGCCATTATTTAATAATTCAACTATATTTTAAAATGAGTTAAAATTACTTTTATTTCATGCATTAAAAAAGCTCTATATGTAAAACCAAATTATAGTTCTGATTGCTATAAGTCAATTAGTTTTAATGTGTGATGATTAGTTTTTTAGTAAGTTTTGTTACAGTAGAAGTGGCTAGAATAATTTGATAGCCACTTGCTAGCTCCTGGAGTGGAGACAGCCTTCACTAATTGGGAAGTAGTTTGTTTGTTCAAACAATTTGGCCTTGTTTCCTAAACTTAACAAAAAAATCTGTAGTTTCTTTTAATTGAAGTTGATATATATTCAGTGAAAAGTATTTGAAAAATAAAATGAAACAGCCAGAAGAAAACAAAAGCACATACCTGAATGCAATCACTTTTGTTATGCTTTCATTGTTATATATTCATTATATAATTTTCATATGTTCACTTCATGCAATCATGAAGAAATGTATGCATTTTCTTATGCCAATAAAGTACACTGTGCTTCATTATAATTTTTGATTGCTAATAGTTTAATCATTGTCTTAGTTACTTTTCTTGTTGCTGAGATAGAATACCTGACACAAGTTAAAGGAGGAGAGATTTATTTGGCTCCGTTTGTGAAGGTTTCAGTCCATACTTGAATGATACTGGGGCAGGGTGGGATTGTAGACAGGAATTGCAGAAGAGAAATTATTCATGGCTGACAAAGCAAGCAAGGAACAAGACAAGCTTCTTTCTGTCTTTTGTATGTTTGGTCTAGGCTACTGGGATTAGAGTGGTGCCAAACCAATTAGTGGACTGATTTACACAGCCTTAATCCCAGGATCATACTCTCTAGATTCAGCCACCTCTGGAAAAGTCTCACCTATGACTGTATGAGGCTTGGGGGGAGGGGGTGAGTCTAGACACAAGCCTTAACAATCATTAAATCTGTTTGATTTTTTTGAAGAGTTTGGGATAGTCCTTCCATAAATAGTGCTTTATTTTTTTAATTGAAGTGTTATGGATCAAGTGTGAGGCCTTGACCATACTAGGAAAGTGTACCACTGAGCTACATCCTCAACCCAAGACGTAGACTCAAGATTCTTGACTACTTTCTGGGTTACACTATAGAAATGGTATTGCTGAATCAAAAGATATGTATAGTTGTCAAGGTTTTGAATCATGTTCCATTGTCAGGACATTTTAATACATCAAAGGAGAACTACTCTTATGTGTTAATAGAGTAAGTGGTCACCTTTGGTCTACATGTTTTAATTCACAGACTATTTTCATCCACTTTGTACAGAGCTATAATTTCACCATTACCTGTTGCTCCTTTGTAATATACAAGTGTTCTGGGGAGAGGTAATACAATGCATTCTGGTATGCATGTACTTGTGAAAATTATGAAGGAATTTTTCTGACTTTTTGTGTTTAATTTTTTGTATTAAATTTTAAGGAAAAGCGCTTCAGAACATTGAGTAAGAGGAATGATAAAGATAATGGACTGCTTCAATTCTGTTATAATCAGTTGAGCAAATATTACTGAACATATGTATTATGCACTTAGTTTTATGAATTTAAGGTATACATTCTAAAACAATTCAGGCTTGTTATCTGTGAATACTAATTAATTCAATAGGGAGACTTACTGTCCCAGATATGGTACATATACAATGTCTGCCAAAAAAATGTATATATCAAGAAAAGAAAAAGTTGAACAAATATTTTAGTACTAAATTTATTGAGACATCACAAGATTAATTCAAGTTACCTTTGACCTGTACAATTATAAGAGGAGGTCAGATTGATGGCCATTAACTTTCAAATATTTATTAGTCTGATGAACTGCTGAAGTGTGTATACATTTTTTGGTTGGCTCTGTATATGTTACAAAGAAATACATCTCAAATTAGCTTCTGTGTTTTAAAATGTTTTAAAATCAATGGTAATTTGTTTCATTTATATTACTAGTGCCTTTTGTTTATTGAAAATAAATTTTGTTCTTTTGTTTGTTTCTTCTTTGTAAGAGACTTGTTTTTGTTTATAACTTGTATTCTGAATCACATTTTGGCCATTCTTTCAAGACCATGATGCACAATATATTAACCATTGTTTTTCTCTGATTTTTATTATTTTTTTTCTTAAAAGTAAGAAAGTTATTCATGTTTTCTTTATTAATATCTACTTACATTACATTGAAGTTTAAAACAAAGGAAGAAGTTTAAGAAGACTTGACATTAGGCAACATTGTTCATTTTGAACATAGTTTGCAAAATGTGAAATTATTTTCTGAAGAGATGATGAAGGTGCACATTATAGCTTAAATAACTTACATAGAATGTTCTGTGTTGAAGAAACTCTACTTCATTAGGCCAAATGTTTTTATTGTTAGAATATCTTCTTGAAAAACCAGTTGATAAAGAGATAATAGTGACAGAGGTCACTAAATAGATAAAGCATATCAAATGATATGGGCAAAGCTATGATTGTCTTGCAAAAACTTTGGAGAATAGTAGACCTTTTAGAAATTAGACACAATTGTGTGTATGCCTTTCCTTTTCTCCATAGTTTCAGTTTTAGTTTCAGGACTTTAAAATTCTAGTCTATGATTGACAAACTGATTTTTTTTTCTTATAATAGTGCATACCTAACAATATGCTTCTTGTGATATATAAGAATAGTGATACAGCTTTCATTACCGCATATATTAGTTTCAGATTTATTTAGCCCTGGTTTAAACTGGGTTCCAAAGCATTTTAAAATTTACAGATCTTTAGACATTACCCAGTTTTTCTGGTGTTGGCATCTTCACCTATCAGTGGATGCCTTAGATCATTTGCATGTCAGAATATTATTGAAAAATGTATGGTAAAGAGAAAAAATTGCTAGTAGGTAAACAGAAGATAATAAACTTTTAATGAGCTCACAAAAATTTCTGAGCACATTAGTTCACGATAGTAATTTCCTTCTTTTCTCAAGTGTTTATCTGTTATTATTTTCTTACCAGAGGGCTAAGAGTTTGCATTTTTTAAAGTTGCTTTCCCTCTCTAATAAATCAGATAGACATGTGAGATTATGTCTTTTTCATTTTTCATTGGAAGTAAGTAAATCCAGAACTTTATACTGGTGACATTTATTTCAACTCTTCAAGAGAATGCCACCCATGTTTGCTTGGGTTGCTGCACTTCAAATAGGATGTTGAGAATTTTTTCATATTAGAGTAACACTGCTATTTCTGTTTCAGAATTAACTGAAAGTATGATATGTACCTCCCACTTGGAGAGAGAAATTTCTCAACAACTTTTTATTTAGTTCATATGGATTAAGTTCTTAAAAGATGTTTGAGACTGACCAGTGCCAGTATGGTTAAGAATCTGTTCCAGTCATTTTATTTCAATTCATTTTATGGATGTATTTATAATTAATTACCTGGCAAAAACCGAGTCAGAGCTAAAATCTAACATAGAAGTCAACAAAGGATACTTGATAATGCTTCTGTCAACAAAGTCAAACCAAACAAAGCTCAACAGACAGACAAACAATCAAAACACCAAATACACTCAGTGATTACCCAGTTTGCTCCTTCCAAGTCATGGACTTGATTGTTGTTGGTTAAACATTTTTGTAGAATCTAGTCAGGTCAGTGAAGATGGTTTCCAGTGGGATGAGAAATAGTTTTTACAGGCCTGATGAGTGAACTTTTTTCCTTGAACTGAGGTGTGGCCTTTTATTACAGTAGATGCCACCTATTATATCTGTATAGTGATAGTGATATAGTGATAGAATTTGTGCATCAGGTTCTGTCTTTGAGCATCAATAGTAGTAGTTGTAAGAAGTATTTGTGCTAGATAATAATAAAAGTCTTGGATATATCAGGAAAAATTGTTAGGGCCACTGCTAAAGGTTTTATGATTCATCGATTCAACATAAATGTGTGATATACTTTCTCTTTGTTGAGTACTGTCATATATAATGATAACAAAGCAAGTGTATTCTGTGTCTCCATGGAATTTTGTATCAGTGAAGTATATTGACATTAAGTAATCATTAAGATAAATATATTCTAAATGTGAGAGTAAATCCAAAAACGTACTATAGATTGGTTTATCAAAGTGATACAGATTTCAATGGTGACAGTAGTAAATTATCAGCAATAGTCAATGTAGCTATGTGGCAGAGTTTATTACCTCCTACTCCACATCTTTTTAAATATATGAATCTTGGTTATTTTTTTCTAATGTGAGTACATAAGATCTGCTATCTTGACAGAAAAGGATCTGTCTAGAGTTTGAAAGTCAAAGATAATGATATAGCTTGAGAGGAGTCATGCTTATAGGGAACTCTGGGAGGGATCTCAAGAATAAAAGTTTGAGTATTACCATCCTAAATATCTGGTATTCAGTTCTATGTGACTTATACTTACTACTGATGTTCTAGATTTACAAACTCTGGGGCATATTATTAAATTATATATATGTTTAGTGTGTTTATTTTATAGAGGTATTTATATTTCAGACGTATATAAAATATATGCCACAATATACCCCTATGTCATAATAATCATTAAACATTTGAATATAGTCTTAAAATTCCAATGACTAGAAGATGGATACATTTTTACTCATGTTGTATCACATTTCTGAAGTGAGGTATAATGGAACAAGGTATGAATATTGGGTCCCAAGACCTGGGTTTAAGTCCTTATTCTTTCATTTACTCTGACGTGCCAATATTCTTTTATTCTTTTTTTTGCAAAAGAAAAGTGGTTGAATAATGGGATTAGCATTGTTTTCAGCTGTGATTCTGTGACATACCTTGACTTCCCTATTTTGGTGTCTATATCCTAATGGGTTAGATACCCTAGTTTTCTTGCACTGAGCTGATTTTGCAGTCCATTTCAAGTAGATAGAAGGTATTGGAGAAATGCCATCTTGAGAAAGCGAATACATTATTCATCATGTAAAACATTTATAAAATGAATAATTGTTGGCAGAAAGTATTTAAAAATGCCTTTTTTCTTCTCTGTTAAATCAAAGCCTAATTACTAAAAGTGGAATAGAATCACCAGATTGATGGTGAGGGAATTGGCTTCTTATCCTACTTCCACTTCTAGAAGTAAAGTCGGATGATAATTGATCAAACAGAATAAAAAACTGCAGGTGATTTTTAAAATTCATAAACTTCACAGATATTCTCTTAGGCTATGAAACTGGTGATGGCCTAGAATCCAGTTGCTTATGATATATCTACCATTTTTTTCAATCATTATTTCAATCACTATTGTATCAGTAGGTGAAATAAACACACATGATTACAAAGCTATTGTTTCACATAAGTTTTGATTGTTCTGAACAATTGAAAAAAAGAATCAGTGTTTGAAAAGGGATCATAATAAAATGTGTTCAAATGCAGTTACCACTTGATAGAGATTTTAGAAGTTATGGGATATCATTACTAGCAAGTATATTACTGACTAACACTTTACTCAGAGTTTAAAACATTAAGTGAAAGCAGTGATACTTTAAGGGCAGACAAAATCAATTTCCTGTGTTCCTCTGATTTTGAATTCAGCACCACAAAAATGCAGTAACATCCACTATATTGTAAATACTGGGGTACCTCTAAGGAAAGTAATAAGTAATGGTGTGGGTCCCCTCCTCCAGATTTTTACGGCCCCATAAAAAAGCAGTACAGGGCCACAACATAAAACAATTATGTCATTCTTCAGAGTAGAAAGGAAGTTGTGTTTCAGAGATGTTTGGAGAGAGGCTTCATAGAAATAGTGATTCATGGGCAGAAATTTTAACAAAGTTTCATAAGTTGGATCCAAAAGAAGATTGACAGAAGAGGTAATGATGTGAAGTCATAGGACAATACCACTACATTAGTGTAGCTATTTGCTACTTCTCCATATTGCTATAATGCTGCTTGAAGAAGTGGGGGAAGAAAGAATGAAGTGGGTAAATAGCAAATGTGGGAGGAGTGAGCGGAAAGGAAGGGTTCAAAAATGACTGAGCTGCCACTTATATGACTTGAATTTTAGTATTAGTTGATGGAGACATTGGAGATTTGGAGCAAAGCACTTCATGATCAGACTTTCATTTGGGAAAGAATATTTGTGATTGGCTTATGAAGATGGTATGATGGAAAAAATTATGATAATTAAAAGGATAATGCTAGTTTTATGAGCTGATTTTCCAATGTAAAATTTTCTGTTTATTCATAAATATAATTCCATGTTTAAAAATGGCAACAAATTGAAAATATCTTTAATATTCAACCGAAGTCCTCACTATTGTCTTTAAGTCTAAAAGTGAAGCCTGTATTTGCTATATAATGCGAAATATCAGTTTGGAAAAATGTAAAGGAAGAAATTTTAATGTTTACAAATGTTATTTGTGGAAATTTTGTGTATTTGAAAAGAACTGAATTACGGTACATGATAAGGTACTTAGTATTTGTTGAATTGCTTTTGAAACTTGAATGTTATAATCAAGACTTTCTATTAAGTCAAATTATGGAATAATTGACTCAACTTTTCACCAGAAATTTAAATCCCACATCAAGAAACAATATTGATATATATATATATTCATATATATTTACATTGATATATATTATATATAAATATATAATATATATATTTAAATCCCACATCAAAAATATATATATATATATATATATATATATATATATATATATATATATATATAATCAGGCCAAAATTAAAGTCACATATGCATATAAAGTTGTAGCTTTGTGAAAAACATATGCATAAGAAATAATTGCAACTTATGTAATTGAAAAAATACATTAGAAATAGCTTTAAATTATCTCAGAAACAATATGACATTTAAATTTCTCTACATTCTTGATTTTGATGCACAAATTCTTAGTTCTTAGTTTTTATAAGTGGAAAAATTCAGAAATGAAGAAATTGCAATATTCAGAGTATTGTCATGGTGTAAAATATTAGATTAGTTTATCTTTTAAAATTTAGACCTAAGATTTTGTTTCTATTTAAGTACATATGATAGTACAGTACACAAGTTATAAGCAGTAGATTGTATGTACATAACCATATAAACAAGTAATATTTCTATTAGGTATTATCTGCCTAATTTCAATCTAAAATGGACAGGAAAAGGACTCATTCCTTACTCTTAGACAATTTAAAAAGTATTTTGTATAGAATATTTCTCATTGCATATAGTATTAAGATTGTAAGATTTTTAATTTTGCATTTGCTGCTGGATCATATTCCAGTATTTAGAGATTATGATCAGGTATTAGAGTTCAAGATAAATTTTCTATTCTTGATTTTTATAAAAAGTGACATTTTAGTAGAATCTCTCTTTTTATATATACTGAAATGTACCTTGTTAGTTTTAGGAAATTTTTAAAAGGAAAATATATTATTACTTCATGTGAAACCGTAATAGTTTTTGTTAAGGGAATCACTGGTGACATGTTTCAAAGCAAAGTTTCTTATATGCTTATTTTTTAGTCTTTAGTGAGATCTCAGGTATATTTTAACAAGTGGGATTTTCCCAATGAATCATTAAAATGAGTGAGTGGGCTGGAAGGTAATACTAACTTGTCTCAGCACTGCCCTAGTTTACTCTACTGGGTTATTAGTTGCTTTTTAAATAGATCCTGAGTATGTTTGAGTCAGTTGGTGGAGGTACAGAAGGGAAGGGATGTAAAAAGTCTGCTAAAGAAAATACCACTTAAACGTTTGCCGACCTATTGGGAAAGCCTATTCAAATTTTACTGTCTCCTAACTGTTTAGTGTTAAGCTCACTGATTTTTGTTCTGCCAGATGTAAGTTTCCAAAGATTGAATATAGATAAATATAAAATATGTATTCAGCAATTAATTGAAGTTTTAAGACATCAAGCTATGTGCAGATTAACTTGTGGAATCAATTTCTCATGTGTGTGGGATTAAAACTGTTAAAACCATGATCACTGAAACTATATACCTTCCTACAAGTAGTAGCAGTAAGGTGTCCGTGGAATATATTAGTAGGACAGTTCCTCTGATTTACAATTATTAATGGGTGTTGGATTGGAAAATTATCTGAATAATATAGGCACCTGGCTTGACATCATATATAAGGACTAATTATGGGTTTCTAACATGACTTCAATTTACTTATATTATTTTTAAATTAACATGATTCATTTATACCTAGCATATCTTTTTTTTTAAAAAGAAACCAATGACATATTGCAAATTTCCTGCATCTATCTTTTTTTTTTTTCTTCAACTAACACAGCGTTTGTAACTGCTACAGGAGGTATGCAAAAAATGTAGTTCACCTTGAAAATGGCTGGCTCAGGGAATAAAGAAATTAGGTCAAGCTTAAAATAAATACAGGTAAAGTGACAAAAAGTTTTAATAAAAATTTAAAAATATTCAGAACATTGGTTTCAGACTACTTTTGTTCTCTATCCTATCACTGCATTATTAGATTTTAATTGAGATGGTGCTAATGGTGCCTTTTCATTTTGGTCAGTATTTGTATGAAATGTTATTGTGATTTTTAAAAAATTTTAGGTCCCTTTCATTGTACATGTAAATTTGTAGTATGTTAGATAATTCTTAAATAGATCATTTGTCTTTTGGAAATCTTAAATAGCATTTGACATGGTAGAAACTTTCTCTGTCATTGCTATCACTTTTATTTATTTTATATTGCCACATAGAATGTGTAGCATTTAACCATGTATCATTAAATTATAGTATTGATGATGAGTTAAACTTTCATAAAGCTTAATAGTATAGTAGATTTTCATTAATCTGGTGTCCCTGGGGAAAAACATGCTGAAGAAGTTAGTTTTTCTTTAATTGTTCTTTAAGTTTCTTGTTTAACGAGAAAAACTTAAAAGTTGCTAAAAATTTATCTGGAGTGTTTTATATGCCCTTTTAAGCAGCAAGATGTAGTGGCCATGTACTTTTTTCCTTACTGTAACAAAATGTTCTAAATATTGTACAGAAAGACCATGGGCTTGCTGATTGGTATTCTCTTTTTTGCTTGTTTTAAAATGTCACACACTCCTATTTTGATAAACTTACTCAAAGGTTTCAGGGTTTAAGGTTTGTGGTAGCACTTATGACAGTGTTTTAACAGATTCACAAACTCAGATACCTGTGCAAGCCATTTTACTCTGTATAGGCTCAGAGCCTTCTTTTGATGAATACCTGGCTCTGGACTCTTACCATTAAGCTTCATTTGAAGCTAGTGCTTTCACTGTGAAGGCTCTATTATTGTTGCTTCCTTATACTGTCTCCTTGCTAGACATTGCCTGTGGTCCAAAAGTGTTTTCATTCACCTTGTGTGCTTGTGAGCTTCTGTGGTATTGTGATATTGCAGTTTTCTCCAGTGATTCTAAAACACCAAATTGTGTAATCCATTTACATTTGAATAAATACCACTGTATAGGCAAAACGGCTTCTTTTGTACCTCATCCCTGTTTGTCTTAAGCAATGTTTTCTAAAGAAGAACCTAGTGAAAGTATTTGAACTGTACTTTAATGTGCCATAATAACATTTGGTTTCAATCTTGTATTAGAAATCAGCTTTTTTAAATTTATTTTTTATTTTTTTGCAATTAATGGTAAGTATCTTTGTTCCAGGTCATTCTTCAAGAAAACTGCAGGGAAGAACACGTTTTCTTCTTGCCGCTGAAGTTGTGATAGAAGTAAGTAGGGGAAACTGCCAGGCTATGTCTGTCTCCACAAGACAAGCAGAACAAATTTCCATGAATCAAAGCCACTAAGTATAGTTTTCCGAGATGGTAGGACATAGTTAGTCTCTCTAGAAAAATACCTCAAATGCTGACACACCCTCTGGCCACTAGAAAAATGCTCAAGCATATGCTAGTTCAAGCCTGTATGTTTCACTCTTCTTACAGAGCTATTAAAGGGTTGGAAATATTCTATAGCTAGAATCTGTGTATGTGTGCCCTTTTCTGTTTTTCAACCTCCCACATCCTTGGTCTTCAGGTCTGCTTACTGAGAGTCTTGAGTTTATAGCAGCACCTACACATACTGTCTTCACAGTGGCTGATGGTTTGCAGATAACTTGTGATTCAGACTCCTAAGAAATATCTGTAAAATAAACCTATAGCATGATGCATACTTGAGATAAATCATGGAAAGGGCAGAATGATGAAGAATCAGAAAGCTATTTTTTTTTCTACTATTGATGTTGCTTTGAGATTATATGAGCAAAATATTCTTTAGAGAGGCTTGTGTCACATTCTATCACTTGGGAAAATGTCTCAATCATTTTTACAAAGCCATTTAGTCACCTTTTAAGGGTAAACAGGGCATATACACCTCAGTGTGATTAGGTCAGAGGAAATAGAGGTAGCAGATATCTATGATGTGATCTGGTAAGCAAACTAATGTTAAAAGTACTTTTAATCTCTCTTTCTTGAAATGTTTGGCATAATTTTCAAAATTTCCTTTTGCTGTTCTCCGAGTTTCTTTCTAGAAATTTCTTATCCCTTGAAAGATTAATGGCTATCACTTTGTTGAACTTGGAGTACGTTTGAGAACTCACTGAATACTGTATTATTAAAGCAAAAGTGTCCAGCAGGCCTGAAAAAATTGAGCTCTGCATAGCTCAGCCTCCAAACTTACCTCTTACCCACCATACCTGCAGGGCTCTCAAATTCATATTTGAAGTGCAAGCTGCAGATGAGAAATGGGTAATATCCACTGCATTTTCAATGAATGTGTTCATCCGGTTTTCTCAGCTATACCTTGTGGATGGGGATCCACAAGTGAAAATTACTAGAGATTCTGTTTGCAAGCATTTAATACCTAACTTTATCCCCATAATACACCTTTGAGGTTAATATGGTTATCTCAGTTTTAGAGAAGATGAGACTGAGACCTCCAAACCTGTAAAAGTTCATAAAACTAGAATGTAATAGAGCTGCTGGATGTAGTGCCGCATACGTGGAATCTCAGTACCTTAGGAAGCTGAGGCAGGAGGTAAGTTTGATGCAGGCAGGGCAACTTGGTGATTTAGAGAGAATTCGTCTCAAAATTAAACTATGAAAATAAAAAAGAGCTGGAGATGTAGTTCAGTACATAGACCTTGGGTTTAGTCCCTGTTACTGCATTAAAAAAAAAAAAAGGAAAAATGAGAAAGAAAGAAAACAATGAAAGAAGGAAGGAAGGAAACAAATGAGGTATAACTTGTACTTCCTTTAATTTACATTTGAGTGAAACACACACATGTGTGCACACACATACACAGTCACACACATAAGTCACTCAGTTTCCCAACAGATGTGCATGGGAAGATTCATACATCAAAAAGAAAGCTTTTTGTCAGATCAGCCATTTATTTGAGAACCACTTTAGACTTTTTGCTTTGAAATACAGTTTAAATAGACATTACTTTGAGCAAGGTGAAATACAGTGTTATTAATGAAGAGCATTATTGAGTCATTGAAAGTAATAAGTTTAGGAAGTGGCATTACTTTAAAAAGCAATATACTGTTTAATGAGTGGTATTTTACTTCACTCATAAAACAAAATTTAAACATCTGGAATATTTCTTAAGCTATATAGCATTCATAGACAGAATGGTGTTTTTCGCTTATGTCTCACAGGATATAGCATATACTTTGAAATGTATATGAAAGTTTTTACATTCATACATATATTTTTATTTCACTGAGCACATGAACAAAAATCATATTACTAAAATGAAAAATTGATTGATAGTCAATTCTCAGTGATGAAATCTTATCAAGGTTTTAAGAACCTGTTATTATAACTTTATTCCTTTTATAATGGGTATTATATAAAAGTTACAGAAATCTTGGTGGTTTTATTCTGCATTTTTAATGTTTGTTTGGAAAGGGATATTGCTAATACACTGTAGCAGGGAAGTGTTCAAGATGTGCGCAGTATCTCATGAAATTGTATCTTAAAATTTTATCTAGAAAATTAAAATTTTTAAATAAAAATGTTCTTTCTTGTCATTATAGATTCATTAGGCATAGAGAGAGCTGGTAAATGTAAACGTGGATTAATGTAGAATCAGAAAACTTCCAAATTGGTGGAAAGGCCTCTACACATGAAGGGCTCTTGGAGTGGAAGTCTTCATCAGGAGATGAGTTCAGTTATTGTCCGAGACAGGAACTTGCACGTCAAACAGGCATTGAGGTTATTGAATGAGATTCACAGCTAAGCCATCCAGGAAGTGAGTGATCACAGCAGGGGAGCATTTTGAGCTTCTTGGGGGAGGAGATAAAATCAAGTCATAGTGGAAGTAATCTTAGGGCATGAAGAAAACAGACATCAGAAAAATACACACTCTAATTTCTTACTAAGATAATGTGAACATTTTGATAATAAAAAGGTGAGATTTAAGTCTTAATGCTTTATAAAGGTGGAATAAGTATTATTAAAAAGTCATGTGATAGTTAGGTGTGATTGCACATGCCTGTGAATGAACAGCACTCGGAAGGCTGAGCAGGAGAATTGCTGTGAATTGAAGGCCAACCTGGTTTACAAAGTAAGTTCAAAGTCAGCCTGTACTGCATAGTGAGACCCTGCCTTTAAAAAAAAAAAAATCATGTGATTAAACTATTTGTATTTTTTCACAGTGAAATTTAAACTTATTTTTAATTAGTCCCATATTTATGTATATTTTTGAAAAAAATACACATTTTTTGGTTGCATCCAAAGGTTTGAATCCAGAAATGAGTATCCTCATCATTGAGGCATTCTATGGAGGCTCACATAAACAGCTGGTGGATCTGCTCCAAGATGAGTTACGAAACTGTGCCCTTTATACCCTTCCTGCAAAGAAATGGCATTGGAGAGCACGGACAGCAGCTCTGTATTTCTCTCAGAATGTCCCCATCAGTGAACATTACAGGTAATTATCAGAGCTTGGGCTGCATTTTTACCTTGATGTTACTTCTCTATCATTATCTTTTTGTTTGTTGGTTGGTTTGTTTGAACAAGGTGTCATTTTGTAGTTATGCTGTCCTTAAACTTGCTTATATAGGCCAGTCTGGGTTTGAACTTGCAGTGATTCTTCTGCCTCAGCCTCCATAGTGCTGGGATTACAGGTGTGTGCCCCCACTCCCAGTTCTGTCCCCATCTTTGAGAATTTTTCTAACTGTGAAATTAATTATTATGATAGCAGTAGATATTTCTTTAGAGACAGCAGAGGAGCAGAGTAAACTTATAATCTCAGAATACCTGGTCAGTAGTAAAGTGATCTCATTTAGAATTTATAGATAGGTCTTTTCTTAATTGTCTTATGACTGTTCTCTGTGCATGTGGGTGTGGGTGACATTTTTTGAATTGAGATAAGAGTTGAATGTGGGCATATTTTGTTGTTGTTGTTGTACCTCTGATACTATTTTTGATGCTTTTTAAAAAGTGATGATACTATTGTAGTTATTTCATTATATCTGCTCTGTGCTAGGCACCTAGGTGGAGAAGATAGATATTTATGGCCATGCATTAAAGACTGTTGAGCCAGAGATACATGTAGTCATGTAAGTGCACTTAGGGTATGAAAGCTGTAAAAGTTGATTTTTTTCAGTGACAAACTGACAGCTGGAAAAGTTGACTTTGTTAGTATTTAACTTATTCTTGAAGGATGTGTAGATATTGTGGTGCATTGACCACAGTTCTGGATTCTCTTTTGTTAGGAGGTTGGCACTAGAGACCTATCAGAAAGGGTATACAGGACACACTGAGAACATGGAGAACTGCAGGTCACATTTTTTTTGGGGGGGAACAAGTAGAACGGAAGCTCCTTGAATGTCTTTCCCTTCTTATTTGCTTTTCATTTTGAGCTTCTCTGTGTCTTCCTTTTGCTAAACAGTGGAAAATCAAAATAGTGTGGTTTATGAATGTGATACTCTTGCCATCCTGGGTCACTCTGTGTATAAAGATGTTGATTTAGGTAGGACTGAGGAGTATCAGGCTTATAATGAATGAAGTGAATACAGACAGGTTGTTAGAGGAAGGGTAGGTTGCAACCTGTAGGTAGTCTGGCTCCAGCAGCCATACCCATTTGCTGTGTCTAAATTGGACCAACCAGAAGAAAGACAGCAGCTGGTGATGTAAATATAGGCTACTATTCATTGTAATAATTTGGGGGATTCAGAGAGTAACCCAAAACCATGCGTAATGCCTGTGAATTCACATTATCAGGCAGAATAGCAGTGAGTACCCAGTACATGTTTCCTGGAATTTTAAGATAAAGTGCTATTTAATACATATTGAGAATTTTACATTTTTAAAATCTAAAATGTACACTTCCATGTGTCATTTAATGCTTTATATGCTGATATCACTAGTGAATTTCTTTTTGTTTTTGAGACAAGATTTCACCATGTAGCCCATGCTGGCCTTGAACTGATGGCAATACTTCTACCTCAGCCCGCCAAGAGCTGAGATTATAGGTGTGTGTCAACACACCCACTCACTAATGAATATTGTTGATATACTATCTGTATAATGTTTTAGTGAATGGGCTGATATTAATTTATAAAGAAAAGAAGACTATTGATGTATTAAAATATAACTTTATAGTTGCTTTTGCATTTGATTTGATTGTATTTTTATAGTGGGAATTATATTATTTAACATTAAGTAATCCAGTTGAGTTTATGGCAAATTTCCATTTCACATTACTATTCATTATAATTTCTACAGTGATGTGAACATGGAAATGAACCATTTCTGTATCTGCTGTTTGGTTTCCTGTCATCACTCTGTTTTCTGGAATTGGATTCCTGTACCAGAGTACCCATCTGTGGGGAGTGTGCAAGCCCTCATATGCACATGATTTCTGTGGCTTCTCTTCAGGCTGATGCACTTGAGGCTAGGTGTCATCATGCTTTTCACACGGTTGTATTGGAGACATGGATTTCAGAAAGATCATGGTATAAAGCTTTATTTGTTGCTAGCCATAAACTCTGTGCTGACTAACTCAGTGTCTGTCATCTTTCAAAGCTGGCCATTTAATCTTCATAGCTTGCTATATCATTATAGTAGTGTAGTCACACTGTTTCCAAATATGTATGTCTTTAACCATTTTAACAACTGGACCAAAGATAATTTATTTACCCCTTACTAAATAGATTTTTGTAATACTTTATTTGCATTCTACTCTCTACATGTTGAAAATAAAATCACCCAAATTCTAAAGTTATACTGATTAAGCAATCATAGTGTCTATTATGCAAAATGACTGCACACATAAGAATATGTCTGACAAGAAAGACCTTGAATGTAAGTGTATATGTTATTTTTCAGCTTCTGTACATGTAGTTGATATTGCCATAAGCTTATTATGCAGAAAATATTTAATTATTAAAAGAGTAAATGCTTCATCCTAAGTAATCAGTTTGATTCCTTTGTATCTTGACAACTAAAAGAATACATCATGGTTTATATTAGAGCTTTTCAATTTTATTACATATTACAGAAGGTCAGCAAGTTTTTTTCTGATAATTATTTTAATTCTTAGATTATATTAAATCTTTGCTTTGTGGAAACCACAAATGCAGAGAAAGGTTCCCAGGATGGGATTGAGGAGAGGGTTTAAGCTTTGTGTTCTGAGGTGTACGAATCACTGTTCCAAGATCAAACATTTCCACTTTCTGAGAGTATACATTAGACTAAGCAGCAAGAATATTTCATTTCTTCCCCTCCCCCACTGTGGCATTAGTGAATTGAAAACAACAAAAACAAAACCATTCCTTACAATGAGTTTTTCACCCTTAGATGCTTATAATTACATATTTGGCTCTGTGTAAGATACTGTGGTAGGTAATGGTTCTTGCCTATTGACAGCTTTTTTTCTTTGTTAACAGGGTGTCACTGTTTTTTTGGGTGGCTAAAATACCCTGTTCTTGTTAGTGAAGCATGACTGACCAAAGTTGGTAATGATAATCTCATTTTCTTTTGCCAGATTTCTCCAGCTTTTCTTACAGCTAGGAATGGTCGCTCCTAGAATGATGGCAAATTAAAGTTAAGGAATAACTCTGGAGGTTCCCTCTGGCACCCCCAAACACCTTGTATCCTTAAGCCCACACCCTTCCTCTGCCCTCCCTTCCTATTTCTTTCCTTCCTTCCCCTTCCCTCCCCTCCCCTTCCCTTCCCTTCCTTTCCCAGTAATATATCGATTATGTATGTCATTTTTATCCTTTATTTAATTGATACATAAAACAAAAATTTACATATTATTAGGAATTTTGGCCACAGTTGACTTACTGCCCCTTGTGCCAGTCTCACTATTTCCAAACTTTTGTTTTGTGAGGTTGAGTGTCTTCCTTTTTAGGTATCGTGGTTTTTTTCAATCACATAAATCCTACCTGTTAATAGATAATCATTATGGTACCTTCCCTCACTGAAATGAACCTATTTAACTGTCCATGGTGGGGAAAAGGAAACTGTGGATAGAAAGTAAATTGAGTGAATGGAAAGGCAGGGTTACCGTGCATAAAGTCAAGTTAGAGCTTAATGCGATACTTCATTATTCACATTTGTAGTACAGTTTGTGTTTTACTTAATGCTACCATAACTGAGGTCTTTTGCTAAACAGATTCTTTGTCATGGAGAATGTTAATTTTTTTTCCCCACCTCAAATGAACTCTTTATTCTGAAACATTGATTTTTAAAATAATCACTTTTAGAAGATACATTACCTAATTTTGCATTTTGTAGCCTTTGGGATAAAGATATGAGTGGATTAGTTGATATAGCTGGATTTATCAGAGAGCTAGTAGTTCTCAAGTAGTTCTTTCTTGCAAATTAATGATTTTTCCTTGCTTGAAAAATTATTTTAAATATTTGCCTTTTGATTAAAATATAACTTTCTAAATAGTTTCATCCAGTTTTAATCACAGAGACATCTTTTTATTTAGTGCATATCATATTTGGGAGAATAAAAGTAAAACCTGGCATGGTAACACATGCCTATAATCCCAGCACTCCAGAACCTAGGGCAGGAGGACCGTGGGTTTGAGACCAGCCTGACTATGATAAGAAAACTCTGTCTCAAAAAGGGACAAGAACAAAAAGGAACAAAATGAAAAGTAAATGATGGGAAAATTCAGTTTTGAATTCTCCATACTTGTCCAGAGTCGTTTTCTGTCATCTCTTTATTTTCTTACCTATCTTAAAGTATATTGTCTTCTATTATTTAAAAACAAAAAAAGTAAATTATGACTTAAGAATTTATAAGTGGGTGAGGTGTTGTTTGACTATGTAGCAGAGTAATTTTATATCTCTATAGCAACCAGAAGAAAATTTAATAGGATTAAATAATTCTACTAATAGCTAACGTATTGAATACTTACTATTTGGCAGGCATTCACTGATTCTGGAACTATATATTATTACCCTGGTTTTAGAGAGGAAGAAACTAAGGCTTCAAGACTCAAGTTACTTTTACTGAGTTACACAAGTATTTAGTGGTGGATAAATGATTTGAGCTCTAGTCTGGCCATCTGCAAAGGCCATATACATTTCCTTCTTTTTAAGCCCACACTCTTAACCACTACACTAGCTCAATTCACAACTGAAGCAGGGAAAATGAATTAAATTAAATCTAAGTACCTCTTGATTAAAAATGTATTACTAGGTTTTACTTTTAAAAGAGGGTGTGGTGCTTCTTTTGGTCTTGATTCTTGGAATCTGAAAATCAGGAGCTTTTCTAGGACTGTAAATCTGTGATGCTTTCATTTTTTTCTCAGTATATTTCCTGGTGGTTTTCAGGCAAGGAAGTCCTCATACATCATTTGAATTTTCCGCTTTTCGGGGTTTTCCTTAAAATACAAAGAAGGAGCTACACATGATTTTTTTAAAATTATTATTCATAGGTTAAACAGACAAATGGACAACAGACATTCTCTATTTGGGATGCTCAATACCTACTATTCCCAGATTACTCTCAAATTAGTATACTGGAATGTTCTTTGGTTAGTTTTTGAACTTGGCTAGAGACAGTATCCCATCACTGCCCAACTCACTATCCTTGTATCATTACAAGTGTTACGCACTTCTTGGGGTTTCTATGACATACTGATGCAGTATAAATAATTTTGTCATTAGGTGCAGTGTAATGTCCCATAATCTCATCTATATGTAATTGCAGAATTTGTGAGAATTGGCTGAGATTTCCCATTACTTGCTTAGCCAACGTGCTTTCCTATCCTATGCTGCCTTGTTATGGGATTTTCTTTCAGTTTGTTTTCATATCACTCTTTATCCTGACCAGCCAGTACACACTAACCTTCTGGATTTTGTATGACTCTTAAGGCTCCTCCACAATATTTTACCTTGGTCAAGTTTGTGATTGTTCAGTTTAGTCACTTGGACTGTACATTGAAAGTGTTGCTAATTACCATACTACTAAGCTACTATAATCCTGCAAACTAGATACAAATTTGGTCAGTCTTGGTCTTTGTCTTTTCTTGCTTTTTTTCCTCACTCTTCTTTCTTCCTTTTTTCCTCCCTCCTACATATGTACAAACCCACACACATCATTACTGCAAAACCAGGAATTAAACCTGTTACTATGCTCCTTAAAGGATGTTTCCAGCCTCATCCTTGCTGCTCTTTGTATTCTTTTGTCAGTACTCTCAAGAAGTAAACTATTCTAGTAAGAGAGGGAAAAAGTATTCTTACTGAGTTCATAGTTTATTCTTACCAAAATCTGGTAATTCAAAGATGTTTTTGCAGTTAGTAGCACACACTGTGAAACCACTGCTTCCAATGGGTTAAGCACTGCAATGCAATTTCAAGAGTATGTTTTTAATATCCCTTCTAGCTTATTTAAAAAATGATATAAAATATCACACATAAGAGTCTTTATAGAGCCCCCCAGGTAACATTTCATATGGATACAGACATTATTTCTAACAAACTCCGTGCCTTAAAGACCTTTAGAGTAAATCTGTATATTTCCTCTTTGAAATCTGACAACTGTATTTTAAAGGACAACCTGAATGTTTATTACACTTTTTCAGATGGGAGAAAAATCATTATTTTAAATGAATAGAAAACGAGTAGAAAATATCTAAAATGGATCCAGAATATGCCATTGTACAAAAAGACACATTTGCAACTTTGCTTTTATAAGTATCATGCTTAATTTTGATGTAATCATTGAAACCATTAATCTACACTCTAGTCATTTTTAGGGTTTTGAGTGTCTTCATCATAGTTCTATTGCTTAGAAAAAAATGTATTTAGGAATTGCTATATTAATTCTATTTGTCTCCAATGTTTGTTTATTTGATAAAGTTTTTATGTTTTTATTAAAGTTTTAATCAATGAAAATATGTTTGCTTTGGCTACTATACACCTGCTGAGGTCTCAGTTTCTCACATACTGTATTTGGGTCTAGAAAAGCCAGGAGGCAGATCTTTCTTGCCCTTTCCTTCTCCTGAGACTCCTTACTTAACGAACTTTTAATGCTTGCTTTGTTCTCTTGGGGGTCCGATTTAGTCTGCTACTGTCTTTTGGGTGCATTGTCTTATCCATTAAATGACTAATTTCTGACCGTTGTTTATATGCCTGTGTTGTTTAAGCCTGGATATTTAGCCATATGATAGACTTGATAAGTCTCCTGAGCTGCCAGCACACAGTGATACCTGCAAGCAGATGGTGGGAGCTGGTTTAGGACTCCTGCACATGAACAAGCTGTGTGTCCTTTTCAATCTTTCATCTCTCTAAATAATATGTAATCCTATATTTTAGTTATTTCTTCCTGTTAAATCTCTCACATATTTTCCTTTTTTCCCAGCTTATATTGCTCAGAAAAATTTTATATTCTCCTTTTTAGGAGAAGGTCTATTATAATTCAGAGTGTGGGGAGCAGAAAGTGGCCTGACCAAAATCCCCTGAATTAGATATCATTTTGAATTTTTCTGCTTTGTTTCATTTACTCTTTTCTTTATCTGTATTAATAGCTTTTATATTAAGAGCCAGTGGTAATGCTAGCTCAGCTGACAGAAAATCAACCTTGACAAACTTAGACATAATGAATAGTAAGTCTTTAATAAACCCCTGTAGATGATAAGTAAGCGAAGCACCTGTACTAATTTGCTAACACTCATAGCCTTCATTAAATAATCTCTAAATTAAAATTATCAGTGCCTTTCCATTGCATATGTAAGTCCTGATAACACACGAGAGTATGCTATGGCCAACACAACCTTGGACCTGTCTGCATCTTCACTTCCTGTTTCTACAATTTTTAATGTGGTATAATGGCACTGGCCTTATTTACTCTGAAACACCAAGCTATTTGCAGCCTCAGATTCTGTTACTACTTGCAGTCCCTTAGTCACAAACGCTTAGATATGTCACGGTCCCACATCTTTTGTTTTTTGGGTGGTTCTTTTCACCTATCTCTCAAGTCCTGGTCAAATTGCACTGCCTCAGAGAGTTCTTCTGTGAATATCCTATCAAAAAAATAAGCCTTCTAGTTTAGTATCTCCCCTATGATATGACTTGTGATTATTTCTATTTTTTCTCTCATTCTCCATTTTATTTTGTTTCATGGTGATAAATACCATATGTTTTGTTTACCATTTTATTCAGACATCAACTATGCTGCCTGCATGTAGTAGCTGCTTAGTAAACATGGTTGAATGAGTGAATTTATAGAGTGAAAATAAAAGCAAAGCATGGTCGCAGTTGGCTTTGTTAATTTTGCTTTTCTGTTTCATTTAGGCTCCTTCTTTTATGTAGAACTTGCTTAGAGACATTTAGGAGCCCATATTACTGAGTTTTCTGGGGTTAATGTAGAGAATTCCATGTGCATTTTTTCACTTATTTTTGTGGGTTATTTGTTTACTGTAAAAATAACTATTATTACATGAACTTTGGTAAAACTTTGTTTTAAGGATTTCCCTTGTATACCAGTGTTTCTAAATTTTTTTTTCTTTTTTTCTTTTTTTTTTTAAGTTCAGGGAGTTTTCTAGAATCTAGAATATGCCTGTGATAGTTTATGAAATTTTATATGATTATATTTTAAAGACTTTCAGTTTTGGCAGTGACCACCCAGGAATAGAACCTTTTAATTTATGACATAGAAACTATTAGGTTTAGAAATTGGCACATGTGCATGGCCACAGTAATTATTTGAACATTTAAAAAAATTAATGCTTTTAGACAGACATTGTTTATTTTGATTATAAGCACCTGTAGTTACCATTGTTTCATACATTTATGTCACTTAACTAACTCATTTAGACCTTTATATTTGTAGCCTCTGGCTTAGCATCTGTCCAAGAATGAATCTTCAAGTAATCTTTAGTAATATTTTAAATTATACATATACATAAAAGAGTTTAAAATATAACAATGACATGTAACAGAAAGAAACAAGTTTCTGACTTCTGTGAAACATGAGCAAGAAATTAAATTCAGCATCAAGATTTAAGGAATTATAATATGAAAGATAAGTTTGTTCTCTCATTTATCTTTATTATCAACCACTGCTTCTTTTACCCTTAGAGGTTATTTGTTTGTTTATTTTTGTAGTCTAATTTGTGTATTTCTTTTAGTTTTAAAACTGTATTTCAACTTTTATTTTTAAAGTTTGAGACTTTTGGAGAATATAGCAGAACCTTGTATTGTGAGTAACTTGTTCTGTGAATGTTCTGGAAGATGAGACAACATTTCTATTAAATTTTAACTTGACAAATAAGAGATGTCTTAAATACAAGTTGTACGTGATTCTCTCTGTCTCTCTCACTTTTTCTGGTGATTATCTCTCATGCCAGAAATCAGCGATATTTTTCAGAATGTTGGAAGGTGCCTACAACTGGCACTAGTATATTTTTTGTAACTTCAGAGCATTTATGGACAGTCCTTTGCATTTCCACACAGGAATAAGCTTAGGAATGCTTTACGTCATTCTTGGTCAGGCACCCTATAGATATAGACCCTTTCCTCTGGCTTGCTTATGGCCAGTTACATTAAATACAGCATATGGTAAGAGTTTATTAATATTATATTGTAGTCAATATCTGCAAGCATATAAATGGGCCCCATGTACAGAAAAGATTGAAAACAAGGTTGATAAGAAGAAGGAGGTGATTATGGAGCTCCAGAGTGCCAACCATGGAGGGATCAAGGAGCAGCACAGAAAGGTAATTTGCCCACCCTCTCGATAAGCAACCCAGGCCTGAGCTGGGAGGAGAACCAGCAGCTCCAGAGTTCTGACCATGGAGGGACTCAAGGTGCAGCACAGAAAGGCAGTTTGCCTGCCCTCTCAGTAGGGGCCCCTGGCCTGAGCTGGGAGGAGAACTAGCAGTCCCAGAGCTCCGACCATGAACGGACTCAAGGTGCAGCACAGAAAGGCAATTTGCCCACCCTCTTCTCGGTAAGCAGCCCTGGCATGAGGCAGGAGAAGAATCACTCAGCGGCTCCCATGAGCCTATAGGCACGTGGGCTGAGAATCAAACTCCCTCCCCTTAACAAGCGAAAGCCAGAGATCTAGACATCTCTTGAGAGGTTGATCATATGCAATATAGTAAATAGGGGGGAATTTCCTTCTACCATCTCTTTGAAGGCAAATATTGTTATCACTGTTTTGCTTTGTTCTGATTAATGGTATTGCTCTATTCAATGTTGTTTTGATGAGTTCTAGAATGTCCTGTATTTCCTTTGATTTGGCTATACCTGAGTGAAAAAACAACTGTTGTGACGGTAACGGGATATACTGTGGTACCTATTACTGTTATGCCAGTCACCTGTTGAGGGTTTCTGTAGCAGTTTCACTGCACTGTCTCAGTTGGCTTTGTTCCTTCTTGTTCTGTTGTATTTTGCTACCTTCAAAATAATAGAAAATTAAAATAAATAAATAAATAAAAAATAAAAAGTAAATAACAAAACAGATAAGTAAGGTACTGAGCAAGCTGAAACATGATATAAATAAATAGATAATGGACTTGAAAAGCAAAAGGAGGAAAAGAAAGCACTCTAAAGGATATAGCTACATGTATATTTAAGTGTGTAGGATTGATAACCATGTTGCTAAGCTTTTGTTGGATCATTGAACAGAACTGTTTGCAGCCTCACTATTTGAATATCCACCTTGTATGCTTTAATTTTGTAACTTGAACAACTATATCTAGAAGACAATATGTAATTTATCAACTAGTGATTTCTTGCTGTTTATTTTTTTTTGAAATTCTGTATTGTTTCTTCCCTTTTCTCTGTTTTTTTTTTTAAATAAAAAAAGGAGGTGATTATGTTGAAAAGGTTGGAAACCCATGACACTTTTGTGCAGTGGAGAACTACTGAGCTATAAGGAAGGAAAACCTGGAGGCTTTAGTAAGTAAGGGAATACAGCTCATGATCAAGCTCAGGGGTAAAAAGGTTCAGGACCACTTAGATAAATAGTGGGTTGCCCCCCTAATTTAAACAATAAAGGAGTTAGTGGAACCCGAAATGTACAAAGCACCCTGAGAAAGTGAAAGAAGAGGAATTGTCTAAAAAAGGAAGGCAGAGGGCATTGTTAATAGTGTATCAGGATTTAAAAGCCACATTATTTTTATTGCTCTGTTTGGTTTGATTTTATTCTGTTCCAGTCTGTCTACTCATACTAGATTTGAAAGCACAGACAGCTACCCCCAAAATAGCAGGATATATACTATGTTAACTATCCTTAATTTCCTGTTAACTTAAACTGAAGCCCTGTATTACTTACACTGTCTTACTATGACTGATCTTATTTGAATCTGGTTTGTTAGATCGCCGTTTTGTCTTGACTGATTTTATTCGAATCTGGTATGCTTGATAGTATCAAGTCTGAGAGTAGAGGCAAGTACTCTGAAGACAACAAAATTCAATAGGATACCCATACCGGTTTGATTGTTATGTTTTGTCTTGACTGATTTTATTCGAATCTGGTATGTTTGACAGTATCAAGGCTGAAAGTAGAGGCACTATTCTGAAGACTGTTAGATTCAACAGGATACCCATTCTGGTTGGATTATTAACTGCTTTTGAAGTCATATGTCTTCAATGTTTTGTTTTTATTAATATTGCTATGTACTGCTATGTCCAATTATACTATGCCTTATGATATAGACAATTCTATTGAAAATAACAAGACATCATAGTAACTATTGTAGATCACCTAGTATTGTGGTTCTATATGACTTTTTTGTTTTTCTAGGAATTTGCTTTGTTAACTTGTTTTGATTTGTTTTTCCCTTTAATACAGAAAGGATAAGTATGCATGTAGAGATTCATGCATGTGTAATTATCAACTAGTGATTTCTTACTGTTTTTTTTGAAATTATGTATTATTTCTACCTTCTTTCTGTTTTTTTTTCTTTAAATTAAAAAAAAGTTAAGGAAATCATTGAGAAGTCTAAATGTACTATGTGAGTGGTCAAAATTGCAGGATTTTATAAGAAGTCTACATTGACCATTTGCACAGTATTAAAGAAGAAAGAAAATGTAGCAAAAAGAGTCAAGAGAAATATCAAAGCAATGGCCAAGTGTTCTGGAAGATAAAGAAAAGTTGTTTCTCATGCGGATAAAACAGAAGCAACTTGTAGGTGATACTGTGCTTGAGAACTTTATGAGAAGGCAAAGGCCTTATACTTGTTAGTAAGTAAACTGACAAATGTGTCAACAAAAAAAATGAAGAGGGCTTCAAGGCAAGCAGGGATGATGTGAGAACTTTAAAAGGAGAAGTGGCATTCATAATGTTGTAAGGCATGGTGCAAGTTCAGACACTAAGGTCGCTGCAGTGTTCACTACGGACTTCTAGAGCTTAGGGTTTCTGAGTGTGATCTATAGAAAAAAGATTTTCACTGGGATCAGATGGGGCTTTTTTGGAAAAAGTTGCCAAAGATAAACCCATGTTATAGAAAAGAGAATACAGTGCCTGGTCACAAGCCCATGAAAGACCATCTCACTTTCTTGTTTTGTGCTAATGCAAATGAAGATTTCAAAGTTAAGCCCTTGTTCATGTATTATTCCAAAAATCCATGAGCCTTAAAAAAATTTGAGGTGTAGAAGAGGCAGTTGAATGTTATGTGGTAATCTAGCACCAAGCATTGGATTGTTTGTGTCTTGTTCTTTGTGTCTTGGTCTTTCTGTTTTGATCAGTGAGGTTTTCGGTTCTGCAGTGAACAAATACTTTTTACAAAATAATCTTTCATTCAGAGTGTTGCTTATTATGGTAATGCTCCTGGTCATCCTCCAGGTTTTGAGGATGACTTACAGGAGGAATTTGAGTTCATTAAGGTTAGGTTCTTCCCTCTGAACACCAGTCCAATCCTCCAGCCCATGGATCGGCAGGCAATTTTGAAGTTTAAAAAACTGTATTTACATCAGAGCTCTATTTCAGCAATCCTCTGAGGTGAACAGAGGAACAAACCTTACCCTCTGACAGATTTGAAAATATCATTTCCATATCCTGAACTGCTTCAACATCGTTCATTGATAAAGCCTGGTTATAAGGTCACTAAAAAAAACCTTTCAGTTTTGCTTGGAGAAAAACTATGGCCTGGTTGAGTTCTTGGACATTACAGGAACTGTCAGCCAGTTGTTGATCTAGTTGCATCTTTGGGGAAGACCAGGAGACTGGAGGTAATGAGGTTGACATTCAAGAGGAATATGCTCAGATGCTGATCACCAAGAAACTGATGGATCTGCAATGTGAGAAACAGCAAGAGGTTACAGAGTCGATCTTGTCTATAGAAGGGGAGCAGAGAAAGGCAGATGAATCCCTCACTTTAGATGAGATTAGGGAGATGGGTAAAATTGGAAAATAGTGCAAAATTTTATAGAAAAGTACCACTTGAATAAGGCCATAGCAGTGTGAGCAATAACCTACTACTCAACAGTGAAGCATCACATATCTGCAGAATTCTAAAAAGGAAGCTAAAGCAAGTGTCATTGGATAGGTTGTTTGTTAAGGTTGCATGGAAAGAAAAAGATTCCACTGAGCCAGTAGATAGCAGTGATTCCATTAGTGATAGTGAAAGCCATTCTACACAATAACCTTCTTGTCTTTTGTCGAAGGTTTTTTAAGGTAAGTGCAGGCTAATTTGTTTAATTTTTATTATGCTTTATTTTGTACTTTCTTCATTATTTTTTATTATACTACAGGATTATAATCACTTTTGCATGAATATTTTTGGGTTATAAAACAAATCATGTGAGTTTCCATTATTTCCTATGGGGAAATTTGCTTTGTTATGTAGTGCTTTGGATGAGAAGCATATTTCCAGAATTAATTATGCTTGCAAACCAAGGTTTTACTGTATATTTCTAACAGTGCTCTTCTGTCATTGGAGTTGCCAGGTGTCACTTGTTTTTTGTTCAGATTGCCTTTTCTAGCCTAAAAATTTCATGACCAACTATCTGCCTTTTCAAAGAGAGACTTTCACTAAAGAAACACACAAAATAGTTCAATTCTTGTTCAGTAAGTTCTGAGGTAGAGCTAAGAGGATATTAGAGATTTTGCTAGAAGAGATGAAATGAGAGTATATTAAAGCAGAAGGAAGTATTGTAAACAAATATATTAATACAGGAAAATAGGGAAATGTTTAGAAAATAAAATTTGACTTAGAATATACTTGTATATAGAGGTAGTTTTGAGTAGTCTGGTTGGGATGCTGGTCAGATTTCATGTAATTCATGTGTGTTCTTAAGTGCAAAATTATGCCTTTGGGCACTTTTATTTTTGGTGATGAGTATCCCATGAAGGCTATGTTATTCAGGCCTCTTCAGGTTGCATATAATAGAAACTCAATTCATAATTGCTTCAACGTAAAGGAAAGGTATTAGGTCATCTAACTGAAATCTTAAGGTGGTTGACAGCAGGCAAAACTGGCTCTGGTAGTGAATTAGGGACATTATTGAGTTACCTGCTTTCTTGTCTCTATTTTCTGGTATTTTGGTGGTGTTCTAAGCAGATGTGTCTACATGGATTACTCTTACAGCTAAGCTTCCATTCCACCATCTTAGTTGCTTTATTAAAAAATGGATCAGTAGTTCTAAACAGAGTACCAAAATGAACATTTTTGTATCATGTGAGTTTTCAACTTGTTAATATGCCAGAATGTTATCTAGTATTACAAATGGTCAGGCTTTGGTTACATTGCCAGTTTAGAATTGAGAAGACGGTTCAACCCCAACCAATTTATATGGTTTAAGCAGAGGAGAGAAAAAAGAAAATTACACAGCAGGTATTTAATGAAGGGGAAATGATGTTTTGCAAGCAAACCCCTGGTGAGTCTCATAGTCAAACCATGGGAGTGAGGTAAGGAAAACTAGTTAAGCCTATTATAACAATATAGGATGTGAACCATTGATCATGTTAGAGAAGATCACTGAATTTCCACATTTAATAGGAAATAGTGAGATTCTGAATAGGAATAATGATAAGTGCGAATGAAAAATACTAAAAGAACTAACAATATGAATGAAATCTGTTGTTTATACTTTATTAGTTACAAAAGTTTTCCAGGAACTAAATGAAATTTATCTTTGTCCTTTGTTTAAATGATTAATTAGGGATATAAATTAACTGTCAATATCACAGGTCACAATGAAAGTATTTTATTATCATTATTTAAAAAATAGATGATACTAATTTATGTTACTCATTATACTGGCCCAGGGAATTTGCTTTGGCAGCATTTCAGTTTCTTTCATATACTTAAATGTACTTAAACTTTTCTTTAAAAAGTTAGTGTAATACAGGCTCCTTTCACTTAAATAAAATTTTAAATCCATATAAATATAATCAATAAGATTTATTATTTGGTATTAACTTCTGAAACTATCACCTCACCCCAAAATCAGGTATCAAATGCACCTGTGGGCTCATATATAATGATAGATCCTACAGTGAAAATGGATTAGTAACCTTGTAGTTGTCACTCTACTTGGCATATTGTTTGGAAAAGCTAGTTTCTTCCTCAGTCCTCTGGGACAGCAAACATACATTTGCTGAACACATACTATGTATGAGGCACAAAGGATAGAAAGCTGAATAAAGCACTACTAAATTTTTTCTCTTGAATAGTTTTTTCTCTTTTTGTTTTGATACTATTTAGACAATGTCCACTTGAGTCAGTGTTTCTGAAACAGTTGTATATGTACTTCTAGGAAAATCTCCTGCATTTGGAAACTTGCCTTTTACTATACTCGATATAATGTGGGAATTGTGATGGTTGCCTAAAGTGTCTCTGCATTTAGTACTGATACAGCTATATATATATATATATATATATATATATATATATATATATAAAATTTTTTATGGTTTCCAACAGTTTTAGAAAATGAAAACAGCTAAGAATGCAAATAGTTTTTGTCATTATTTTCCCCCATCATAAACATAAATAAGTGAAAAAGTTTTCATGAAATCCAATGTCCAGTAGAATTCAAAGCATGTATTATTTGTAAATCATGCATATTCATGTGTGCATGTGTGTATGTAACAATTGTATTATGGAGTTCTCATAATACAATTATATTCATTCTTAACTTTCATTTTGTAGCATTGCTCTGTGTCAGGTTTTCTCAAAGAGATATTTTAAATTTTAATCAAGTCATTTTTATTGAAAGATATTGTTCTATATCATTTTGTGAGACAATTCCTGGCAGTCTAGGAAAGTTATTGCCAGTTTAGGAATCCTTGACTTTCTGTTTTACTATAATTGGTGGGAATGAAGACATTGTAACTTTAAAGTTTCTAAAAGGTGATTGGTTATGTGATTATTTTTTATGATTAATAGCAGCTTTTTATTTTTACCAAGTCTTCAAAAATATTTAATGACACTCACTCATGTCCTATTGGTACATATTTTGAAAAGTAAGAGAAGTAAAGTCTAAGAAATGAGGTCTTGTTTCTCTGAAATTTGAATTCTACTTAATATAAGAGTGACCATTTTCTTTGACTGCTGTTTGTATTTAGAATCAGGAATAGAAACACACACACACACAGTAGACACAGTGGTGCTTTTAGAATTGGACTACCTGAAATCATTTAGGTCTTGGGAAACATGATCTTCATATTTCCCTTCTTTGAATCATTTTTACTTTAGATAAAATGCTGGCAGATGGTCGTGATCCACTTGAACAGTGTTGCATTTTCTTTAGTTTTTCCATGGAAAAAAGCTCCCAGAAAACTTTTGTACTTTAATATGTTCAGCATGCATATATTTTACATGTATTAACTAGTACTAAGAATGCAGTTCCTAATTAGATGTCTAAATTTCAAAAGAGTTGTGGTAAGTGCCAACTTACTAGAATTATTGAAAGAGAAAGTTTTGTTGAATAGGGGTTTCTTTTTGCATCTTTCAAGCTCCTTTGGCCTCAGAAATTAAGAAAAATATATTATTAGTTTTTATTAGCTATTGTCTTCTAGAGTTTCTACTGGATATTATATATTTTTGATGATAAACCATCCAGATACTATATTAAATCTTAGAGAATTCATGATATATACATTTTGAGCTTTTTATGTTACTGAAAAAATGTAATACTATTGTTACTTCTTTATGCTTTAGATGGATATGCAGAGTATGCATTAGCTATGTCTTATGTTTTAGAAATATAGTAGGAAATTTCTGAGGTAATGTCGCAACATGGTTTTACCTGATACTTTTGTTTTACATTTTGAAGTGTGGGGAGTAGTGGTTGGGAAATCCCTTCTCTCCAAATTTATCTATGAGTCACCTGAAATCTTCCTCAAATAGTGTGTAATGAAATGATGCCACATGAATCATTATTTCCACATTTGCAACTTTGAACATTCAATTTGTACTCATCAACATTTACCTACATTTCTTTTTTGCTTTTTGATTTGTCATACTTATTTTTTTAACTCAGTAAACACATGTAATCAATACATCCATTTTTTGTACACATAGAATGTCAGTTGTTCTCTTGCTCATTTTGTCTTACTGATTAAAGTGTTTGTTCACAGGTCCCAGCTACAGATTAGACACACAGATACTGACTAATCCTGACATACAAATGTTAGCACATACAGAGTGAATTCCTTCAATGTTTGGGTATTCTTAGGAATCTATGAAAGTTTTTTTGAAGTTCTCTCTTGTATCTGCTGATCCAAAATATACTTTATAAATTAACATATAATTAAGTCATGAATTTTTTGTTTGTTTGTTTGCTTTGTTTTTTGAGACAGGGCATTCCAAGGGACAAGGCAAGAACATTGTACTAGAAGTCAGAGGAACTAAAAAGTTTAGTTCAGGACAGGTCACTTTTATTTTGTATTTTCATTTTCAAAATGAGGAAAATAAAAATATTACTTCTCTTTTGCTTCACAACTTGTTGTGGGGATCAAATTAACAGATTTTCAAGACTAGTTTGTAAATGTGAGAGTAAAATATTGTAAAAGTTGAATAATTGCACAGTTTTGGTTAGAAATCATGTTGCTATTTATAAGTGACTGTTTTGCTCTGATATTTTTTAGCATAAATCATGTAATGTCTTGCTTTTGTTTATCTGTTCTAAAATGTGAGTAGAAGAGATGACATAAAATTAATACTTTAATAAACTCATAGTATTTATAACTCAAAGATACAATGTAATGATACATTTGTCCTTCAGCCATAGCTGATGTAGAAGTTACACTGATAAAGAGGGAAGAAATGATACAGAGAACATTATTTATAGATTTTGTTATCTTTAACTTATTATTGTAATTGTAGTATAAGCTTCAAACTTTAACTTAAAGTATTACTGATTAAATACTATAATAAATGGTAATAATACAAAAAATGGTAGTCATATTTTTGTTTCTGTAGACATGTGAAGTATGAATATTTCACTGCTGACTAATTTTCAACTAGAAATTGTGTAATACCTCCTGCTTTGTGAGATACTTAACTAGATACTTGTTTTAAAAGTGCATGAAAGAATTCTTATGGAAAATGTAAAATAGAAGGTTGATGAATTGCGTTCTTATCTTTAAAAAAACTAAAGCATTCATATTGATTAAAAAAAGATATTCACTTGCCACGTGAAAGTTTGATGGTATATGTTGCCTTTTGAAGGAAAAGCATTTCACAACTGTGATAGAATAACTTTCTAATACAGAATTCTTCATGTATATGGCTTTGTCTTTGCTTAAGCCTAAAGGAAAAGAAACATGTAGATCTCTACACCTGAAGAAAATTTTCCCATTAATTTTAATAAAAGAATAGCAGCTGAACATCATAAGTGCCAAAATATTAGAAAAATGGAAATAAATGTTCTAATATCCCTTCTTGAAATTCATGTGAATTTCAGTAAATGTAATAAAAATTCTTTTTTTTTTTTTTTAATAAACAAGTTTTTCTTCTTGTTCACAGTAGAAATTGCTGAAAGAATGGGATTGGCCATGCCAGGTCAACAGTGTTATGGACTGTTCTATTAGTACAAATTATTTAGCTTGCATTTTTAAAAATTTCTTTTTACATTAATTTTTAATTAAAAAATAATTTTATATATTGATGGGGTACAATGTGATGTTTCAGTCTGTGTATGCAATGTGGAAATATTCACTCAAACTAACATATCTGTCATTTCTTTGGTGGTGAGAATATTAAAAATATATTTTAGCAATTTTGAAATATATTATACATTATTGTTAGTTGTAGTCACCATGCAGTGCAATGTAACTCTTAAGTCTTTATCTTGTAGTCAACCTGAAAAGTGTTCCTTTTTCAGTATGCTGAGAGCAATGAATGAACTTAAAATTTTTAAAATATATTTTATGTAAATTAATTTTGCAGTTTTTATTCTGCAGAAATATACTTTTTATTTGTTTCAGTAATCTCCATTTAACAGACAATGTGTAGCTTCATGGTGCAGTGCTTCTTTAGCATATGTAAGAATATGAATTTGATCCTCATTCTCAAAAAAATAAAATATCTGTTTTATTTAGCTTTCTGTTATTGTGAAAAATATCTAAGGATAATCAACTTAAAGGGAAGAGAGGTTGACTGTGGCTCAGGGTTCATGGTTCCCAGGCCCTATTGCTTTGGTGCTGTCCAATGCTGACCATTGCAGGGCAGGCAGCCCTTGGAGCAAGCCCTCTGCCTGTGGCAGTCAGGAGGAAGTGGGGAGCACTGCAGTCCCAGAGTATCATTTTAGGCGGTGCTCTTGATACCTGATTTCCTTTCACTAGGCTTCTACTACTACAGGCTCCACTGCCTCCATGGAGTGCCAGGTCCTGGGAACTAAGCTTTTAACACAGGGGCCTTGGGGACCATTAAAGATCCAAACTTAACAGTCCCTGAACACATTTTCACCTTTGCAAACTGAGACTGAAAGTAAAATATGCTGCAGGAGAGTTGTAGAAATATATTTGACCAGCCTAGGGCAGTGACACCTAACTGAATCATTTGATCTCCCTTCTGTTATATATGTGCCATTTGGTTATTTTTAGAATTGGCGAAATACAAATATTCCTAATTCCTTACAACTCTACTCTGCTTCCCAGATCATTCTAAATCCTCTTTTCATTTATTTTTGTCACCTTCTATTTCAACTAATTTAACAAAACAGTTTACTAAGTGGCAAATACTTTTCAGTAAATATAAATAATGTGTTACTTTTTACAAAGAAGCATAGCTATTAATTTATTCTTAACTGATTAGTAATGATAAGGGACTGGTCCAACTGTAAATGGATGAGTGAAGAAGAGAAAAAGTTATAAATTAACATATAATTAAGTCATGAATTTTTTGTTTGTTTGTTTGCTTTGTTTTTTGAGACAGGGTTTTGCGATGTGCCTCAGGCTGGCCTTGGATTCACTGTGTAGCCCAGGCTGGCCTGGAACTCATAGTGATCTTCCTATCTCAGTCTCCCAAGTGCTTGGATTACAGATGTGCACTAGCATGCCCAACTAAGTCATAAATGTTTGAGCAAATGAATGTCTAAAGCACATTTCCAAAGTACATGCTAGAGTTGTTTTCTGGTTTCATGATACTTAGCTTTGTCCTTTTCTCAGCTTAGATTCCATCCCAGCACCAGTGCGGGTGGACAGATGAACTGAAATACTGCAATCAGCTAAAAGTACATGCTGCATAAAATTTATTAGTATTTCTTAGTGGCATTTATTCATTCATCCAATAAATAAGTATTGAACACTGAGAATTAACTCTTGGGAATAATTATGAAAAAATACTAAGTTTCGGCCTTCAAGGAATTTAGAAAAAATAAAACATTTCCAGGCAAACCTGTGTTGATCTTAGGTACAAAAATGTTCCAAGCCAAAGATGTGGTCTACCACCAAGCCATACCCTCAGTCTAAGATTTATTACTTAGCACTTGCTTTGCCAAGTGCTACAGTTTCTATTATTTGTTTCATCCTATTGTTTACCAATACATTGCAGATCCCTTCCTACATAGTAATTACTCAGTACCTTTTGAAATGTTTGCATAAATAGTGTATTTTAGAAGAAACATGAACTGTTGCTGTTTCAGTGGCTTTCACTTTTGTCTTTTGGATTTTTTTTCAAGTGGCATAAGATATAGTCATAACTAATTTAAAGTAGACTAAGGAGAGCTTAATGTGACAAAAAGGAGCCACCAAAACAAAAACAAAAATAAAAATAAACACTGAGCCTTATCTTTTTCTGTGACACGGTGGCAAATAAAATTTTTATTTGCTAGTTCACTGAGAGAAAACTAGCTTGGGGACTATAGATACAGTGAGAAAAATGCCATGTCATTAGACATGAACTTCTTAGAAGGGTTAAAGCCTGGAACATTTTTGGAAGTGTAAAATTTCTGATGGGGAAGATAACAGCAGAGGGACAATAGTGGTGTGAAGTAGGCATCTACCTGTTTACATATCGACTATGTAGAAATAGTGTATCACTATTTTTCAAGTTATTTTTCAAGTTATATCGCTTCACTTTTATAGCCTTTTTACACATTTTCAACTATCCCTTGGAAAGATGCCTTCCTACCTCCTCTCTTTGGATTTTAATTATTATTTTGTTGTTTTTTTAATTTTAAAAAGGGTAAAACTAAACAACAAAACAGAACAAAGCCAATCAGAAGAAAACAATGTAAGTGACACAGATTTCAAAGTAAGACAACAGGAGATCTACAGTGGCTACCACAATGTTTCTTGTTTTCTTCTAAATAGTTGTCTATATCTTCACACACAATGAATTCATACAAACAAAATAGTATAAAACTCATCAAAACAGAGTAATGAAGGCCTTCAAAACCAGACAATAGAAAAATTAACAATGGTGCCATACTGTGTCTTGTTCTCTTCAAAATAGCTGTCCATACCTTTATGTATGTTGAAATTAAACAAAACAGACTAAATCCACTCTGCATACAGAATAGAAGCATTACTGGATTTCACAGCATGACGATACAGAATCAGCAATGGATACCATAATGTCTGTTTTTCTAAGTAGCTGTTCATTTCATGGCACATAATATAATCAATTCCCATTTGACCCAGCTATTCTATTTCTGGGCATATTCCTAGAAGAATTCAAAACATCATATCACAGTGACATATGTGCACCCATGTTTATAGCAGCACAATTCGTAATAGCCAGATCTTGGAAACAACCTAAAGGCCCATCAACTGAGGAATGGATAAAAAAATGTGCTATTTTTATACAATGGAATACTACTCTGCTATAAAGAATGATCGCATTGAGATATTTATAAGTGGATGCAACTTGAGACCATACTCATAAATGAAATAAATCAGACTCACATATGTAAATACCATATTGTCTCCCTAGTGTAGGAAATGGTAAGAGTACATAAGATACAAAATCCTCAATAAATACAGTGAAATGGTAAGATCTTCTCAAAGGGGGAAAAATAATATCTCGGGAAAGGAGGAAAAAGAAAAAGGAATGGAAAAGAAAAAAATATCTAAATCTGTACAAACACATTTAGGATAGCTAAGATGATTGTGCTATAAATTCCATAAGTTTGTAGAACAAAGCAGTTAACATTCATAGGATTTTGTGTATTTGTGTCTGGTGATCTGAGGAGCTCTTGAAGATAACTATGTAAAATATCAAATTTAGTTCTGATCCTACCACCTTGTTTTGAAGGCCTATATCATCATTGTTTTTGGCTCTTTGCCATTGTTATTTATGTGTCTTTTTTGTTTCTTATTTTTCTAGTAATCTGTTTTGTTTTTCCCTCTAAAGCAAAAAAGATAGGTATGCATGTAGAGGCTTATACATGCCTAGAACTTCTCTTGAACAGTTTATGTTTTGTTTTATAAGGCAGCATTTTGCTGTGTAGTCCAGGCTGGCCTCTAATGTGTGATCTTCCTGCCTGAGCTTCCCAAGTGCTGGGATTATAGGTATGTGCCACTACTCCCATTCTGTATTTTAATTATTACCATTATTTTTCTACATAGTTAAAAATACTTTTTAAATCATTGTCTATTCTTAGAAATAGTAACAGTTTGAACTAATTTTTACTAGGGCATCACATCAGTGATTATTAGTGGCTAATATTATTCCAGCTAGGATAAAGTTCTTAGAATATATATGTTTTGACATGATTTTACTTGTTATATATAGTGTGTTATAAAAGGAACTTCTTGGTTCTTTTGCTTCAGCTGTTCCTCAGCAATTTTCATAAATAAGAACATCTTAGAATCATCTTAGGATCTTGGTTCGTGTATTCAAAGATTTCAGTGATTACCAGTTATTTTGTAAATAAATAAGCTCTTATCCACATGGTTAAACATGAGTATTTGGTCCTTGCCTTGAGATAGTCCTGTATATTCTGTGTTTTCATCATGATGACTTGTTTGTTGTAGGTACACTAAGTTTACTATTTCTGATCTGAGCAAGTGAACACATTAATGAAAAATTTAAACATATAAATGTAGTGGGAAAATGTAATAAACCTACTTATCCTTCAACAATTACAAATAAAAAGCCATTCTTATTCTGTTTAAACTTTGTCTAGCTATTTCCTGCTGAAGATTATGTATTAAAGCAAGTCCCAGATATTCCATTTGTAGTTCTACATTTTGTGTGTGTATAATACATTTTTTTTATTTTTTACATGTTTACAAATATAATCACCCTGCTAAAAATGCCAAATAATTTCATAATATCATGAAATACATCTAACTTTAAAACACTATATTTACTCTAAAATGCCAAATATGTAATAGTACCCTGTTATCAAAAAAAGAGGAGAGAATTATGAAAAAAGTGAAAGGACTTTCTCAGGGTCTAGAGCATGCTCACAGTGTAGTGTAGGCAGCAGTTGTTTAGTACAAGCCTCGTTTTGCCTACCACACTGACGGGTGCTGGTTTTTATTTGACATATGATTAATCCGTGTTCATTTAGCAGCTCACTTTGTATCTTTGAAGCTTCATATCCTTTTAATGCTTAATTTTCCATCTTGCAAGTTGCTCTCTAATGTGTGTGTGTGTGTGTTATACCTACTGAGTGGCATAGAAAAAAGTCTGTTTGCTGTGTGGGACCATACTGTCTACCAGTGATCACTGGTGTTGGCACTTGCATGGTGTTTAAATACCTGCGCATCTTCCTAATGTACAGCTCTGGTTGAGATACTAGTCTGGAATACACTATCAGGGCTTAGTCCAAATAGTAGTATTACCTATTATTGTATTTTTATCTTTACAGATTCAACACTGTAAGTATAAATATAACTAGAAATTCTATTGTCTTTGTTTCACTTGCTGGATATTTACTTTCCTTTTGTTTTGTTACATTTAAGGTTATAGTAGTATGTAACATTCTGTCCATATAAAGGCTTGTTGAAGAGTTTAGTCTTGCTAACTAAACAAAATAATAACAATGTTGCTTTATATTAGTAATTTTCTATATTTTAAATAATGCACAGTTTTCCAGGAATGGTATTGTATACTTTTTGCTATTTGAGTGATTTAAATACTCAGACAAAATTTAATTTTGAATAACTGATTCTGCTTTAGTCTATAGATGGGACAATATGTAACCTTGCACTATCAGGAGATTTTGTAACTCATAGTTGCTATCTACACCTTGTCCATTGCTAAAATTAAATGTCTGTCTGTCTATCTATCTACCTGTATTTGTAGTGGGTATTGGTATATTAATTGGTAATTAATTTTCTTCATATGCTCACATGGCAGATTACTCCATTATATCTCATTTTATAGGAATGGTCATTCACATATTGTCTGTTTTGAAACTGCAAATTAATGGTAGATGGGAAAAAATTAAGTAATTACAAAAAAAGAGAAAGTAATGAAAAAGGAAAATAAAAGATAGCAGCCCGTGGCTTATCCTATTCGAAAATGCTACTTTTCAATGTCCCTAGAACTTAAATTAAGAAAAAAAGCGTCGTTTTTCTTGGTATTACTTTAGAATCCTTCGCATTCTAGTAACTTTTCATCTGCCAGACTTGTCTTATACTGATGTGACCAACTATATTAGTTTCCTAAGGGGAGCCCAGTGTGGTGGTGTATGTATGCTTTAATCCCAACACTTGGGAGTTTAAGGCAGGAGGATCACTGTGAGTCCCTTGCTAACCTGGGCTACACAGTGAGTTCAAGGCAATCTGAACTACATAGTGAGACCCTGCTTCAAAAAACAACAATCACAACAAAAACCACCACCACAACAAGAGAATTCTATAGTTTCCTAAGGTGTTGTAATGCTAGAATTTTTTTTTTCTCAGTTCTGGATGCTAGAAATCCAAAATCAGGTATCATCAGGGTCATGGGACCTCTGAAATGTGTAGTAGAGTCCTTTCTTTCCTCTTACTAGCTTCTGTTTAGATTTCTGCAATCCTTGGAATTCTCTAGCTTGTAGCTTTATCACTTCAGTTTCTGTTTTTGTTGTCAGATGTTCTATCTTAGTTTGTTTATACGGCAATAAAAAATTTCCAGTGACTTGGCTGTAATATCATAGTTGTCCATATAGTGATATAAGCAAAATGTTAATGATTTGTCTCTTAATATAGAATCTCTTCTGTGCTGTCACTTTTTTATGGAAATAAGCATTTTTAGTTCCTGATATCTAACATCAAGATGAAATGACAGATAGTAATATACTGAGAACTTGATAGTTCTAATCAATTTACAATTTACAACTGAGTAAGGGGAGATCTGGCAAGATTAAGTGAGTTGTTGAAAGCCAGAGGTAAGTAATGACATTTCTTTGTGGGTCCTAAGTGTTATTATTGAATTATATAGCATGACTCAAATGTTGCATTTGTTGACATCTAGAAGACATTTGTAAAATTCAGTAACAGGTAAATTCATGAGGCTTCTCATATTTTTTACCATATTGTTAAGTGAAATAGATCAGACACAGAAGTTTAAATATTGCATTGTTTCTCTTATATGGGAAACCCAAAATATCAATAAAGAGCAAACTAAAGATAATAGGAAGTAGTTCTTTCTCAGATGGGAAGCAGATCGAGAGATGCAGAGAAGGGTACAGAAGGGGAGGGCTTTGGGATGAAAAAATAACTAAAATGTGTTTTGTACATGTACCAACTTCACACAGATAATATAAGCATTGTGTACTGCGAACTTGTAATAATAAAAATAAAAAGTAAAAAAAAAAGACAAATGTTCTGAAAGAATTTGAAAAAATTTAAAGGCAAAGGTAAGAAATAATTAATCAGTGGTAGTGTTCTCTTGCTACTGAAAGCAAGTAAGGAAAAACATGCTCAAACATCAAGAAATAAGATGTAGCTTTACTAGAAAGTCTCACAGTAGAATTGATAAGAATTTTCATGGATAATTTGAGGCCTAATGACCTCTACATTCTTTATTCAAAATAAAATGATAGCAAAATCCACACAATTCTATACAGTAGTTTGGTGTTACCTGGAAATTTCAAATATTTTGGATTTATTTGGATAATATTTTCTTGATTTGGTCCAAATCATTGTTTCCTCCCCTGAATGCAACTTTAAATTTGTTTTACAAGAAGTGACTTCCCCTTCTACCATCACAACCTAAAAAACCTTGAACTCACTGCTCCTCAGCATCTGATTTTTATATTTGTTTCTCTTATAAAACAGGATATAACTGGAGAGCTTCAAATCTCTGATCTTCAGATTACATCATAATATTAATCCCTCAGATTTCCTCTAGATGGATTAAAGTTTTGTGTTTCTAGTAATATCCTTCAAAATTTCTAAATGATGAGGACAGAAGGAGCAGTTCAGTAATTTTATTGGTGTATCGACCACACTCTTCTAGACTTTGTCATAACTTTAGCTACTTCATACATTTTCTAGCTATAAATTAACATGATGTCTCAACTGATGTGAATACCTCCTGTTAGGTAGCTCCTATGCTGACTTTTCTTATGTATTGGTTGATCTGGTACTGTACATCAAATATTTGCTGTCAGCATTCCACTTATATAAAAGTGGGTGCTCTTTTCTATAAACTTTTACATAAACTATCTTTTATGTATCTTTAGACTTCCTTTTTCCCAAATGCAAGCAATTATCAGCTCATAGGTTTACATTTTATTTTGTTTTAAAATAATCAGGCTTCCCATAGGCTGTTAAAAGTTATCTATTAAAAAAATTGAGCAAAAACCAAACACTCATTTTAGACAATATACAGAAATGTAGTACTCCTTGACTCAGAAAGGAAAACTATTAGCAATCAGTTTGTAAACCTGCTTCCTCCTTCTGATTTCAGTCAGAAATTCTTAACACCAATCAGTGAAGTTCTGGGAACTTCAGAGGAGATTAAGGTTGTTAGCACTCTTTCTAGCCATTGCCTATGTTTAGATTATGGTTTCTAGCATTCTTTCTAATAGCCATTGCTTATGTTGGGGATAATTGAATCTGTGTATGTTCAACATTGATATTTCATAGCCATAAGAATTTGAGGAAATTACTTTGCTTTTCAGAGACTCAGTTTTCTTCTTAAAATGGGCGTAGGAGTACCTACTTTATGCTTCTAAATGTAAGTGTTATTGTGAAGACAAAATTGAACCAAGTGGGCCAGGGATATAGCTCAGCAAGCAAAGCACCTGCCTAGCAAGTGCAAGGTCATAAGTTTGATCTCACCTACCAAAAAACAAAACAAAACAAAACAAAACAAAACAAAATAAAACAACAATCTAGTATGTAAGAAGCCTAACAGCCTGGCACGCTGTGTGTCAGAAGTAGCACATTGTTTCTTTACATTTATATGAAAGTACACAATTTTCTCACTGACAGTATCATTTTATCTCTCAACTGAAAGTATAAAGGGTCAGAAATGATGGTAATAGCACCATTTTTGTAAATAAGAAAGTTAGGTTTCAGAGAGTGATTAGTTCAGTGACATTTAACTATTCACGATAAGGTTTTTCTGATTCCTAGCATTAGGTTTCCTCCTGGTTTATTTAAACTTGTAACTTCTTTATTCATTTACTTAGTCTTCTTGCTGAAAGGGGGTTAAGGGACCAGTGCTTTATTGAAATTACTGTTTTTAAGCCTGTATGCAAATGAACTAAAACATATTTAAGGGACTACATGAAATAGTTTTAAAATACTGAATAAACATAAAATTGAATGTTTCTTTTAATTATTTTATTTCACTCTCTTAGTAGTCACAATTTCTTGGTGATGAACTAGAAACATCTAAAAAATAATCTTTTCCAAAAAGAACAGTTTCTATAGCCATTTTTATTCTCTAGTCATATTAGCCTCATTCACCTTTTCCCTTAATAGCAAATTCTGTGTTGCTCCTATAGCTTTTGTGGAAGAATGCCTAAGCACTAGGGCTCCTTATTTTTTGTTAGAGGAGCTAATTTCATTAACATGTTCCACATGAAACTGACACTTTGGGCATTAGGTTATCTTCTTGTGTATTTGTATTAAGCTGACTAAATAATATTTTCAGTAATTGTTAACACTTGTAGAAAATCTTATGAAAATGCATATGGAAAATACTCCACTTTTAAAACTATACCTGGGTATTAAAAAAAGAAATGCTGGCCCATTTAGTATATTTAGTAGAGTGCATGTTTAACTTACTCTACCTCTGTCACTTTGTTCAATGTAAAGAACTTGGGCAGGTGTTATTAATAAAAAAAACCCCTCCCCCACTCCTTTCTATTTTAAATAAGAATGCTCTTCTCCCAGCTTTGAAGCTCACACATACTCTCTAACTTATCCCAGCTTTTGCTCATCTGGTCTTTAAAAGTCTCCTTTCATGTGGTCAGCCCACGAGCCGTGCGTACCGCCGTTCAATCACGCCACTGTACATCGCCATCATGAGGGTGGTTTGTATGATTTGCATTTCCTGTGCTGTTTGAGCTTCAGTGAGCTCTAAGTGCCACGTATGAGGAAACCACTGCCAAATAACGCAATGATTTTAGTCAAACCAGATGAGCCTGTGCTGGAGTCAGGCTACCAAGACATTTGGGGGCTGGGGAGGTGTTGTCAGGATTTCCTGTTAGAAAAGGATTCTTCAAAATGTCCACACATACACAATGTGAATTCCTGAGCAAATCTGGCCATGTAACATAAAGCAGGTTACTTTTAGGAAGATAAAGCTAAGAAGCTAAGATGAATAACCATGTGAATATTATTGTGAGAAAATTCATTGTATTTGATTTTAGTTTTATGTAATGCTGCCAATGTAATTATTTATTGTGACAATAATAGATTTTGATATCATTTAATTTTCTAACTATACAGAATAAAATTTAGTCAAGTTAAATTAAATACATTGATTACTTGTCTCCTTGTCCTGTAAAAGAAAGCTTATATTGTATTAAAAATGATCAATAAAAACTGTTGGACAAGTATTACAGAAATGGCATAGTAGTGGGCCAATGAAGAGTTACTAACGTGGGGAAAGGAAACAAATGTACCAGATACTAGTCTTCATGAAAAACACAGACAGATGGGGAGCCAGACCTATATGATGCCACAAATAGATGAATATCTTGTAAGGATTTCAAACAAATGTTGAAAGAGCCAGTGAAATTTTTAAAAGTCTATTTAAAAGTATATTTTGTGCTTATAAACACAGTATATTTATTCTGTTCACCTGAAACTCAACCTCTAAATTGTTATTAAAATATTTTATCAATATTAAACTTTGAGAATGTAGAATGAACCTATACATAAACACAGAAATACTAAAATGTGTCTTACTAATAACAGTGACTAATTTTCCTGAGATTTCTTGGACTTAGATCTAATTTTATAATGCTTGCAGGGAAAAAATTCCATGGAAATTCTGTTAAATAATAGTTTCAATAGTTTATGATAAATTATAATTTCAAAGGTTTGCTATTCTTGAATACAGTCATTTGAGTAACATTTATTCCTTTTTTTCCAGTTATAAAGCTTTATAAAAATATCCCTGATAAATTTTCTGTTGTTGTGACTTACTGATTTATAATTCAGTACCAGTTCAATTGATTATATCCAACTTGCTCATCGGATCCTATTATGCGTGCCCTATAGCATTTTTTGTTGTTTTCTTTTAGCTTTTTGAGCCAGGGCCTTGCTATGTAGTTCAGGCTGGGCTTGAACTCACTACCTAACCTGGACTGGCCTCAGCCTTCTGAGTGCTGGGATTACAGGCATGCAGCACTAGACCTGGTTAAACTACAGAAGAAGCATTGTAGCTACAGGTCCTTACTGAGGAAATGATTGTATAATTATTTATACTAAGAAAAGGTAGACAACTTACATGAATGCAGAAATAGATATCATTACATTCACATTAAAATGGTTTTGCTTATTGCATTTGGTATGTAGTCCTTTTATCTGAAAACATTTTTTTCATGTGAAAAATATTGGAATGTTAAAGGTCAGTCTTGCCTTTTAATTCCTTTATACTTTGTTAACTTTTACTTCTAACATGAATTTAATTGTAACACAAATCTAACTTGGCTATATGACTTAACCCTTACCTAATGCTCAGTTTGGTACTTTTGGATTGTTAGATTACCTGCTGCCAAAGCACTTTTTTAGGGTCTGAATTTGAAAAAGAGTAGTATGATGATTGACTTTATGAGATATAATAAGCTAAATAAATTAATGTGATGCTGTAGAAGTAAAAGGGTGGTAAAGGGAAGGGGAAAAAAAAGAATTGAAATGTGTTATGTACATAAACCAGTCCCCTACAGTGAATGTAATCGTTAGATACTGCAAACACATACTAATAAAAGTTTAAAAAAAGTATTCGGTTGAATAGTTTTAGTGAAGATAATGGTATAGTGTATCTTAAAAAGTAATTTCATAAATATCATGGATGTTATTCAGATTATTATTTAAGTCGGTTTTAAGAACATTGTGCCTATTACTAAACATTTTAGTTTTATGTACTTATGGATATCAACAATATTTTAGCAACTTTTTGTGAACATTTTTGTTGGTTACTTAGTTCCAAAGTAACTATTTTTTTCAGTCTAAAAATAAATTGTATTTTTAGATTCTTAATCTCATGAGGGGAAAGAACACATTTTCTTTATGTCTTTAATTTATTAAACAATTCTGTAATGCACTTTGTGCATGGATCATGAAAACCACTGGCACACATTTTTCTGACCTCACAGCTTAAGCTGCACTCCCGTTGCAATCCTAGAAAATGTGTTTATAAAGATTCCAGCAATAATAGTCTTGTGTCTAAATAAGAAACAGAAGCTGAAGCTAAGAGCCAAACAGATACTTATCAGTTTCCTTGAGTTTAACTTGATTAAAACATGGCTCTCAAAAATATTAAATACGATGTCATGTCAAAGAGGCAGTATATGATGAATATAGTTCATGACGGGAAATCATTATTAAATCAGCATTACTAGTGAATCTGTTATGGAAAATTTTCTGTAATTTAGTTAAGTTTCTCCTATTTCCCACCTCTAGTGCATCACTATAATTTAATGTTAAATATGTCACTTTCTGTTGAATGAAGGCAGTTTTCTTACTTTCAAATGCTGTGCATCTGTTTTGTTATCATTAACCAAATGTATCATACAAGAACTATTTACTTCAACTAGAAATGCCAATCCTTACAGGAAAAAACATCCATATTGATCATTAGTGAAAAGGACCTTAGCACTTAAAATCCTAGCAGCAGTGACTACCAAGCTTTACAGGACAAACAGCTTTTTGAATGTGAAACACTGGAATTTGGCTAAACCACAGATTATTGACAGTCATCTGCATTTAAAAGTACTAATTATTTGATACAAAAACTTGAGAATTTTATATCTAATGTCATCAACATTATACCATTTTTACTGTTTTCTTTGATGAAATAATGGTAACATTTATTTGTAGCTAAACTCTGAGGACTAGTATTTTTAGTAGTTCAGAAAGCACTTTTAGTGAGAAATATTTGTCCAATATAGGAAGATTATTTGGTTTACTTACATTAGTGAAATATTTTTGCATATGTAAAAAAGACTTCATTGTATTATTACAGCCACCCCCTCACTGTTTTTTTTGTTTTTTAAGTTTCCATTTCAAATGTCACCAATGTGGAAAAAAAATACCGTAAGTCAAATTGTGTATCTTCCAACTGAAAGAAAAAAAAAAGACACAAACAATGAGCTTATAGTGTATTTTTGGCTTTCCTTAAGAAATTCTGACTTAGATAGGGTCTTAAAACCATCTTTCTTCTGTTGTTCCCTTGTGTGTTTTCATCTTCACAAGAATAAATCCACTGAGCAATATTTCTAACTTCATGTTCGTTCCCCTTGCCATACACTAGGGATGCTTCACTCTTGTGAGTAAGAATAGTAAAAGACATTATCTTTCTCAAAAAAGAAGAAATATAACTTTATAATAAACAATATAAATTGCACCTCATTATTCTCTCTCTCTGAAATTATTTGTAAGGATGTAGTGAAAACAAAGACTTTTCATAGGAAACCGAAGTATTTATTCTCTTACAAGTTTGATCCAAGAATAAACCTGGGTGCAAATTGCAGAAACAGTATTGAGGCCCATATCTGTTAAAATTTAGCTTCTTTTAAATAAATAAATCTAGAAATAGAAATGTTGCTTATGTATACTCCTAGTTTTCTATAGGTGGCTCTCTTTTGGTGGTTCTCCCAGGTTTTCTCCAACTCTCTTTGCATCAGGCAGACTGAGGTAGAACTTCTGCTCTCTGTGCTCATACATACACACAAAATTGAGGGGGTTCATGTTTCTATTACTAGTTACCTTTAGGTACATTCAGTTTGATTACATCATATACATAGTGTAGTAAAATATATCTAAAACCATAGTACAAAATAAAAGTTAAACAGAATTTTTGGAGGTTTTATGCTAGGATGCTTACAACTCCATATGTAGCAATAATAATGTGTGTTGTAAGATAATCCATTCATTCTAAAACTACTCCAATATCATCTAAAAGTTTCTCACTGATAAATTATTTATAGGTCATGCCATAAATCCCTATAGACAATAACAAATTAGTCTCCCAAATTGATTCTATGTATCTGTATTAGTCAGCTTTCCTTTATTGTGATAAAACGTTGAACTTATGATGAGAATTTATTTTAGTTTACAGTTTTGAAGTCTCACTACATTGTCATTTGGCCTGTTGCGTTTGGGCTGTGATGAAGTAGTACATCATGATAGGAGCAGGCTGCAGGGAAAGACACCTAACCTCACTGTGTACCAGAAGGTAAGAGAGGTAAAAGAAGGACCAGTGTCCTGAACTGTCATCAAGTGCACATCCCTCAGTGACCTAACTTCTTTCCTCTAGGCCCCACCTATTAAAGGTTCCACCACCTGCCATCATGCCACAGGCTGATTGATGATCATGTCTTTGACACATGGGCCTTTGGGGGACACTTATCTAACTTATAGCAGTACCCAAAGTCTCACTGAATATTCTGAAACAGTTGAGTGAACAAAGCATACATATTATATTCAGTGAACATATATATTCAGTGAACATATAGTCAGTGAAAGAGTAAGTTATTTGTGCAAAGTTAGGCTACCTTTATAAGTTGCAGGCAGTTGTAAAATTCAGGTCTCTCACTTATGCTCTTTCTACTCTACAGTCAACAAAGGATATTTTGTTTTATTTGAAAATGAGAGGATTATTTCACTCGGGAGTAACAGATATTTTTGCTGTCAGAATACCCACAGTCTTGGAAGCTTTTATTCTGGCTCAGGTGTACTGACTGCTTGAGAGTAATCTATATTTAGTTTTCTATATTTTCTATTTCTCATTTCAAATGCCAGCTTTGATGATTTAAACAATCGAGAGAGCCTTATGGTGAGATAATGAGTTTCTCTGGCTTTTCCTCCATTTTACCAGGCAGGTAGAATTTACGGTTAGGGAATAATGAGAGGTGTGAATGGAATAATAACCTTCTGTGTATTAGAAGTCATTCTTAAAATGCTATGATGCTGGGTCAGGTTCTTGTTGACTTTTTCTTCTTCCTTCAAGTAACTCATCTCTATTTTCCAACTCATTTCAGTTTCTCTAAATTTTTCTGAGGAATGTCTTAGAATTTCAGATCACTTTCCTCTTGTGGATTCCATTGTAACCAGTTCCTAGTTTACATGAAAGGATGTATTGAATTATATTATAGGGTAGCTACTGCAAACAAAATGGGCCTAACAGAACACTAGAGAAAAGTGTTGTCTTACAGGTGAACAGGAGAGAAGCTTTTGTTTAGAGGCAGCATTGGTGACAGTAATCAGAAAAAGAAATTCATCATGAGATATATAGCTCTTTTTTATTAAAATAATAGCTCCTCCCAACTTGCTTATATGTACGTGATTTCCATTGCACCCTGATATTAAGTAGATAGACATAAAGAATGTCCTTTTACAGATGGGGTGCAGAAAAGTGATTTGCCCAAGTGATCTGTTAGGAAATTTTAGAGTCAAGGCTTGAACCCCAAACTTCTCTTACTGGAAATACATTTTTTTTTTTCCTCAAACAGGATGCATTCCTTCAACTTGTCTCTCTCAAAAAAAATATGTGGCTGGCACTGGGTAAATACCTTGGGTAAACAATGGTGAAAAACATAAGTCTGTTCCTACCTTTGTGGGGCTCTGCACTTCTTAAGATTGTCAGTCAACAACTGCTTGTGGCTGTTGAGCACTTGAAGTATGACTTGTGTGAATTGAGATGTTTTATAACTTTAAAATGAGACCTGAATTTAAAAGATTTTGTTTGAATAAAAAAGGTACATTGTGTCATAATTTTTAATATTGATTATAAATTGATAGCATTTAGAGTATATTGAGTTAAATAAAATATATTTTTAAAATTAATTTTGCCTGTTTTATTTTCCTTTCAGTGATGACTAGAAAAAATTGTATATATTACATTCGCATCTCACACGTTTCCATTGGACATAATAAGCTGTGACCTATGGGGAAGTGATTTTCAGAGATGTATATATATATATTTTTAGTATTTCTGTAGTTATTTTAAAAAATGTATATTAGAACATTTGAATCAGTTGAAATTAGTCCTGGTATGAGCTGGTTTGGATCTTAGCTTATTTTTCTTAAAAATATCTATCAGGTGACTCAAAACCATTTATTAAGTTGTTCACTTTTGACTTGAGTATACCTTTATCATAGGTCCATATTTGTATGAATTGTGTCTGTTTCTGTACTTGTCATTTTTAATGGTAATGCCAATATTTTACTCAGTATTATAATTTCTGTTTTTGAGATTTTAACAATTCATATTGTGTAAAATTAATCTACACCTATTGATTCCTCTCCCTTTGGAATTTCTTGCCTAATTTATTTTCTTCTGTCTTTAGCTATGAAAATTAGAATCAATTTGTCTAGTTTTAGATCAATTTGTCTAGTTTTAGGTTATGAAAACAACCAGCTTAGTTTTTAAATGATAGTCAAGATAAATAAACTGTAAAATTTTTTTTCCTTTTTATATATTGTCTGTATATCCAGAGAGATGTTGTAGCTTCTTATTTATTCAAGTTCTGTTTGAGATTTTTCTAGTAGTACTTTAATGTTTTTATTATATAGTGTTGCAAAACTCTTAAATGTATTTTATAGTATTTCCTTTAAATGTTCAGGTTTAAAGTGATATTGATTTTGTAGGCTGTAAATTTATCAAATTCTCTAATTCTTCATGATAGTCTTTGTAATATGTTTATCATCTTGAGCTTTCCAATCTTACCTACGAATACTGATCAAGTAAAAATTTTGCTGTTTTAGAAAAGTGTGAATAGTAGTTGTATGTGGTTAAATGTCTTTTTTTAACCTTCTGAGCTATTAAAATGATGAAATTTATTAACTGATCTATTAATACTGATCTGTACATGTTTGGAAAAAGAGCACTTGTTCATGTTGTTTTACTGTTTTCATTTCCCATTGAATTCTTTTTGCTGATGTTTTATTTTAGACTGTGGCTTCTGTTTACAGGTAAGATTAATTTGTGTATTACTTGTATTAGTCTTTCTTCATAAGAATAAAATAATTTTGAAGTTTCCTCAACATTGTTCATTCCATAAACTTCTCAAATTTCAAATTGCTTTATTTCAGTTTAAACAGAAATGGAATTATCTGTGCTTTAATAATTTGAAAACATGATTTTTAAGACTCTGGACATCAGATGTTGAAGGACACTAATTCCTGAGAGGAAGAAAAACAAAAAAAGTGTCCTGTGGTTCCTCACCTTAATATTTTGAGTTAATTTCTGTTTAAGCTCTGATGTAAGGTGGCTCAGGTGAGCCTATAAGATTTTTGAGTAGAAAAAAAAATGAAAGAAAGCATATATAGAAATCAACAGACTAGGGTGAAGGAAACTGCTCAAAGGTAAATTCTAGAGATTTGTAGAGGGTCCCACTTGGATATTCGGTGAGTATAGATCAGCAAATGAATCGTAGGCAACTCAAGGCTGGAGAAGGAATCATGTACAAAGGAACAAGTGCCCAAAACTTGAAAAGGTCAGATGCTTTGCCAGTTTCTACCAGCCAGAATGAAAACATGAGACTCCATCAGGGCTGTAGTCTAAACTGATGCTCAGTTGGGGAGGGGTAAGCTTCCAAGTTGATACAGTTGTTGGTAAGGTCATAGTTCCTTATAGGCTATTGGACTAACAGCTTCAGTTTCTTGCTTTGCCATTTCCCAGAGGCCACTGCCATTTTCTTGGCACATAGATCTTCCCAGAATTGCTGTGTATGTCCTAAAAAGCCAACAGGGAAAACAGCCTCTTTGCAAGGTGAGATTATAGGATCTTATGTAATGTAATCATGTAATTCTGTCATCTTTGCTACAGTTTCAGAAGCAAGGACTTGGTTCTGCTTACACTCAGAGGGAACAATTATACAGGGAATGAATACAAGCAAATGGGATCATGAAGATGCTTTACACTGTTCTCCACATCAGTAATTAGAAGACTATCTTAAAGACAGATGCATTAGAAAAAAAAAAGAAAAAAAATTCAAAATAGGTCACATCAGAGTAAAGTTAAGCACGGTAAGTTTCATCATTGAAACATTGCACAAGGAAAAGAATGAAGCAACATCTTCAAAAGGAAAAAAAAAAGGAAAGGAAAAACAATCCACTTAGAATACAGTAACCTGAAAAATATCACTGAAAGCTAAAGGTAATATAAAAGTTTTTGACCAAGAGAAAAGACGAGAGGAGGAGTTGAGAAAAGAAATTAAGAACTTTATTTGGCTGCATACAGAGTTTTAGGAACCTCACCTTATACATATACCCTTCAATTTAAGTCTTTGATTCTTCCTTAGCAATATTTTTATATTTTTGTTGCTATTTTTGCATTATGAGTGTTTAAACCTAGGGCCTCATGAGCAATAGGCAAGCTGTGTTACATCCCTAGACCTCAGCTATAATCATAGGAGTACAGTATATATCTGTCTCTTCTGTCCCCCAAATTTGGGCTATATTTGTAGATTCTGCATTACCAATGGGTGATTACAATTAGAATCAAGACAAAATATATATCTTAGTGTTTTGAATAATTTCATCTTATATTCTGTTCCTTTGTGAAATAACTTTTTGATGTGGCAATGAACTTCCTAAGTTGTGCTTCTTAGAAATATTTCACCTAGATAATAGAACAAAAGTAAGTCCATATATTTCCTCTCATGAGGTTTTTATAATCTTTAATTTTATACTATGTTTATAAAATTTTTTTAGAATTATAATATCATTTCTAACTTAGAAATAAGGTATAGTTCTGATTTTCTAAATGTCTACTATAATGAAGGTACTGTTCCAAAATACGTGTTTCTGTTTAGGAAATTACTACTTTTCTATATTTATTTGCTGATTATTGTTCCAGTTTAATGGATCAGTAAATTATTTGGGCTTCTACTTTATTAATTTTAGTCCTCAATCAGTTTAGTGCCATTTTTATCTTGATGAATTCCAACTAGTGCTTTGACTGGTTATGGTTTCAAGTACTTTGGTATGTATTGTATAGGTAACAGTGTGTATTATTTACTTTTCTCATTGCTGAGACAAAATACCTGACACTCAAAGTTATAGGAGAAAAAGTTTACTTAGCTCACAGTTGGTAGAGGTTTCAGCCCATAATTGGCTAGCTCCAAGACAAGGTGGCACATGACAGAGGTACAGTAGTTCATGGCAGGAGAAGACAGCAAAACCAACAAAAAAAGATAAGCCTCTTTCTGTTTCTTATATTGTATGCAGGTTACCAGCTGTAAAGTGTTGTAGTACTCACACTCTTAGTTCTAGCGTTGCACAATGAAGCAATTACACACTCTAAATTTAACCACCTCTGAAAAAACCCTGTGATTTCATGAGGCTTTGGGGGATATCTAGACATAAACCATAGCACAGTGTTAAAAAGTATTTCACCCACAGTACTTGGGAGGCTGAGGCAGGAGGATGGTTGTTAATTTGAGACCAGCTGAGGCTACAAAGTGAACTCAAGGCCAATGTGAACTGAAAAATGAGACCCTGTCTCAAAAACTCTCTTTCTCTCTCTCTCTCTCTCTCTCTCTCTCTCTCTCTCTCTCTATATATATATATATATATATATATATATATATATATATAACCTTTTGAAAGGGAGACAGAGGCACTTGTATGTTATTACTGTGAAAATAAAGTAGTTCAGTCTTTCTAGAAAGTAATTTGATAGGACTATATTATTTCAAGAATCTAAATAATCATACTCTGTGTTCATCCTAAAGAATGTGGGAAGACAATTTTCTAGGTGTATTTGCATCTGTATGTTTTGCAAGGCAAGGGACTAAATACCTTTTTGTTCTATATATCTTTTTCAAGGAACTTTGAGTAATAAACAGCATTGGGTCACAAAGATAGTATATACTTTCAGATTAAATGGCTGGCTTATTTTAGTATCCAGTACAATAAAGATAATAGATCCATTTGAAGAAAAGTTGGTCATGTTTCCTTGTAGCTCATTATAAAAGATGTAGGATTATTAGCTCAAGATTCCTTAGCTAGGATATGAAATGCTGCCTATATATCATCTATCTTGGCCACTTTGTATTGCTCTAAGGGACCTTGGGAGTTAAGAAGCACTGATATGAATATGAAGCTTATTCTTCTTCTGTGTTCTGAAGTCTTTGAAGTGTTTTGTCTCTGATCTCGGAATGACATGTCTGCTATCACTATGGCAGAATGTACTGGTAATCTTTCCCATTGCTGGGAACAGATAGCTGACATCTGCAATTTAACTGACAAATGTATTAGGCTTATGGTTTCAGAGGTTTAGTCCATGGTAGACTTGCTCCAACAGAAACACCATAATGGAGGGATGTGGCAGAGCACACCTGCTCATTGCATGGCAGGTGGGAACCAGAGCACAAACGAAGATTGCCAGCAAGAGATACATCCTCTGAGGTATGCCTCTCATGATTCACTTTCAACTAGGTCTCACCTCCTAATAGCAGATTTAGCTATGAATATAAATATAGCACACCAATGGTTCAGTCATGTCTTCAGGAATCTCTTAATCCAATCAAGGTGACAGTTAAGATTAATTGGCTTATAGGTCATATTACCAGTTTTTTAAAACTTTTATTTTTATTAGTACATGTTTGTAATACACAGTGATTATATTCTTTGCATAGAATTGGTATACATGAACATAAAACATCTTAATTTTTTAAAATTCTCTTTCCCTTCCCCCCTTCCTGTTCCTTCCATCTCTTGGTTCCTTTCACATGTACAAAAGATTTCACATGTACAAAAGATGAATCTTTGGACATTTTGACAGTGTTGGTTCCTGTTTCCTATTATCTGTCTTTTACTCCACTCTTTAATTTATTTATATTTTGGATTTCTTATATAAGAGAAAGTATGCAATATTTCAGCTTGTGTGTCTGGTTTATTTTACTTAATATTATGATTTCAAAGTACATCCATTTTCTTACAAATGACTGAAATTTATACTTTATAGCAGAGTTGCACTGCATTGAATATGAATGCCACACTTATCCATACTCTTGATGGGTATATAGGCCACTTTCAAGATTTAGTTATGATCCATATTATTATGAGTGTAGGTATGAATCTATCATTATAATATGATGTCTTTAACTCTTTTGGGAAGACATCTATAAGAATAGCGAGGTCAATTGAGATTTCTATTTTTAGTTTTTTTGCAAAACTTCCATACTGACTTCTATAATGGTGGTAATATTTTCCATTTCCACCAGCATTGTGGAAGAGTGTCTTTTTCTCCCTATATTCTACAGAACTTGTTACTATTTGATTTCCTGATGATAACAGTTGTTTCTGGAGTAAGATGGAATTTCAGTTTTGTTTTAACTTGCATTTCTGTAATAGCTAGTAATGTTGATCATTTTTTCATATATATATATTGTCCATTTGTATATTTTATTCTGCTAAGTATCTATTCATTTCAATCACCCATTCTTTCACTGAGTCTTTTATTTTAGGAGCATCTAATTTTTTTTGAGTTATATGATTGATATTACCTTAGTCCTTTGTCCAGTGTGTAGCTGGCACAATTTTTTTTCATTCTGTGTGGGTTGTCTCTTCCTTGTTGCTTATCTTTTGCTGTACAGAAGAATTTTAATTTGATATAATCTCATTTATTGATTCATGATGTTATTTCTTGTGCAGTTGAATTTGTTTGGAAAGCCGTTGCCTATGCCTGTATGTTCAAGAGTCTTACCTATTTTATCTTCTGGAAGATTAAGGGCTTCTGTTTTAATATATAGATGATTGATTGATTTTGATTTTAGTTTAATACATGGAACTGATAAATTCAGTCTTCTGCGTGTAAATAGCCCATTTTCCCAGCATTACTTGATAAAGAGGCTATCTTTCCTCCAGTGTATGTTTTTGACCCCTTTTTCAAAGATTAGGTAGCTGCATGTGTCTTGGGTTGTTTCTACATTCTCTATTCTGTTCCTCTGATCCTTGTCTGGTTTGTGCCAGTAACATGCTGTTTTTGTCACTGTAGCATTATAATATATCTTGAAATTCGAAGTTGTGGTGCTTCATGCTTTGTTCATTTTATGCGGGAATGCTTTTGCTTTTTGGGGGCCTCTTCTGGTTTTATGAGTTTTAAGATCTTTTGTCTATTTCTCTGCAGAATGTTGTTGATATTTTGATCAGGTTGCACTAACTCTGTGTATAATTTTTGGTAATATGGACATTTTGACAGTGTTGGTTCTTTTTATCCAGGAATGGTGGATATCTTTCCATCTTCTGATGTCTTCTTCAATCTGGTTTTTCAGAATATTGTAATTTTCATGATAAAAGTATTTTTATTTCTTTTGTTAGGTCAATTCCTAAGCATTTAATTTTCCCTGAAGATACTGTGAATGGTATAGTTTTCCCTATTTCTTTCTTGTGGGTTCATTATTGGTATAAGGGTTGAGGTTTTGTGTGTTGGTTTTGTGTTTTGCTGTTTTGCTGTGTTTTGTCTAGGAATTTTTTGCTAGATTTTTAAAATCTTTTCTTTTTTAATTTTAAGATAAAAAGACAGAAAAGAAAAACAAAAAAAGCAATACAGATGAACAAAAGATAAGAAATCAAATACAATAACAGTATAGGTTTGTAAAACAAGATGATCGGAATTTGACAATGGTTGTAATATTATATATTGTTACCTTCAAGAGGGTTGCTTAGATTAACAGATAGACAGGTAACATTGATCTAAACATATGAATATAAACTGTTCCTTTCCAGTAACTAGTAGTACACACACACACACACACAAATTTGTATCTTTCTTCTTTTCTCTTCCTTCTTTCCTCTTTTCCCTTATTCTAATTACTTTTCCTCTTTGAACAGTTTCTTACCCTTACACAGTATTCATTGTAGATTTTGGAACATACATAATTTTTCAGTTTCTTACACTGGGGAGACAATATGGTATTTACACATGTGAGTTTGATTTATTTCACTTATGAGTGTGGTCTCAAGTCCTGTCCATTTACTTATAAAAGTCTTAATGAAATCTTTCTTTATAAATGAGTAGTACTCCATTATATAAAAATACCACATCTTTTTATCCATTCCTTGATTGTTGGGCACTTGGGCTGTTCCCAAGATTTGGCTATTACAAATTGTGCTGCTATAAACATGGGTGCACATATATCACTGTGGTATGATGTTCTCAATTCTTCTGGGAAAATGCCCAGAAGCAGGATAGCTGAGTCAAATGCAGTCTCTAATCCTAGCTTTTTGAGGAATCTCCACACTAGATTTCCCCTCAGTGATTGCCCAAGTCTTCCTTTGACATAGTGTAATCGGTAGGTTGGCTATTGTATGTAATCTTGAGAAGAAAATAAAAATATAAGTATACACTTAAAATTTATGCAGTCAGACACATGCTTTTCATTAAAATGCACATGTATGTTTGTATTGTAAATCACTTATAAAGTCAAAAGTAAGAAATACATATAGTAACAGTGCTATAGAAATATTTTAAAAATTATAATTTAGAGAAAGTCCATTTGGACAAAGCTCAGCAAAGCCTACCATTGTCTAGTAGAAAACTCAGCAATGTCTACCATTGTCTAGTAGAAAGAAATTAGGTCAGTTCATCAAAATAATGATGGAGTATTAAAAGATGAAATATCCAATATCTATAATTTTCTTTAAAATAATTTAGAGAAAATAAAAATAAAATGGGACAGATAGGTTGGCCAACTTTGTCAAAAACAATGATAGTTGTAAAATTTGTGAGATTTCTGTAGTTGCCAAAGATGGTGTTGTGTTATGAAAATAAAGAACCTGGCTTGTATCCTTATGCTGCAGAACAGTCTGCCATCAGGACCAAGTCTTTTCTGAGAAAGTGACTTCATCAGCTTGAGTGATGAAATAGGTAGTCTGAAATTTAAGAGACCTACAGTTCTGCCCATTAAGCAGGCCTTTGTTTATAAGATACTGAGGATTAGAGTCAATCAATCTTTTGCATTAAAATGGCTTTGACATAAGTAAGTAAATCAGCAAATGAAAACTCCATGGTCTTCTTTGTTATAAAGTAAATTTTGTTACAATAATCTGTGATATATTCACATGTTTTAACTTTTGTTCATTTCAATCATATTAAAACTATATATGACAATACAACCAATGTTAAGGATTGAAATATGTTATATATTTTTTATGTATATAAACATATTAACCACTATATTAAGAGATAGATCAGTGGACAAAGTAAGGGTACTAAGGGTATTAAGAGGTAGGTAGATGAGTGGACAAAGTAAGGGTACTAAGCCTTAGGATCACCCAAGGGAAATGCATATTCCCATGTAGGTATGAACAGAAAGATCAGGAAAATGTTATGGGAGGGGTGATGACAGTTCATTTATTATTATTATTATTATTATTATTATTATTATTATTATTATTTACTGAGGATTAAATGCCAGGCCCTTGTCTTGAGCTATATCCTTAGCCCATTTTAGTTTAGTTTAGTTTTTATTTTGAGATCGTATCTCACCAAGTCGCTAAGTTCCTAAGTTCCTCAGGGTGATCTAGACTTGCGGTCTTCCTGCCTCAGCTTCCCAGAATATTGGCAGCAATTGATTCTTCAATGATAAAAAGAAATCAGTAGCTATGTTGACTTGAGAAAGTGACCCTCATGCATGAGACAGTGGTATGCATATTATGCAAGCTGGATAGTAGTCTCATGGAGGTAAAAGACAACTGAGTGTGTGTAGGGAACCACAGTCATTTTATTATGTTTGAAGTTCTAAATGTGAAAGAGATGGGGCAAGAGAGGAGCTTACAGAGATAGGTGAATCAGTGATGGTTAAAACTTCACAAACTAACCTGAAGGACTTAGATTTTATACAGGGAAGTAACCTGGCCAGTTTTAAAGTCTAGACATAACTTTCATAACTAAGTTGAGAGTAAATTGGGTTGGAAGATAGGCTTGGAAATAAGATTAGTTAGGTAACCTTTTTTGCCTTGGTTCAACCATTACTATATAAAAGATTATGAATAAGGATGGATAATTATTTAGGAAGTAAATGAACAGGATTTATTATAGGTTATTCATGAAAATTTCAGAGTAATAAGTCACTTAAAGAAATCAAGTATCACATTTCTGATTTCTCAGTGGTTGTGTCTTCAGAGGTAAAAATCAATACAGCAGAAGAGCACATTTGTTGAATAGGATGTGAGTTGTGTTTTGAATTTAAACAGCCAGTGTGCTACCTTTATGAATGTTTGCAACAGACTCTTAAATATTTTAAGGCTGGGTAAGATATGGCATAGAAATCCGAATGCAAGTGTTATTATCATGTCTGTAGCACTGAAAACCCAAGAGTGAACATTGCTATTAATACCAAAATTAGGTTCATAATGATTTCAGATATACTATTTGCCAAGGAAATTCATCCCTAGAATCAGAGTTAAAGATGCACTCTGCTTAATCTTATCTAACTTTGAACTATGCTGAAACATACTTTAACAAAGTGAAACATGGGATTAGGGACTAGTGGAACTACAGACTATGGGACTAGTGCAGCCTGGTGCAACCACTATGGAAATCAGTATGGAGATTCCTCAAAAAGCTAGAATTGGAAGTCCTATTCAACCCAGCTATCCCCTTCTAAGTATCTTCCCAGAAGAACTAAAAGCATCATATCACAGCAATACGTACATCCATGTTTATAGCAGCACAATTTGTAATTGCTAAATCTTGGAAACAACCCAAATGCCCATTGACCAAGGAATGGGTAAAGAAGATTTTTTTTTTTTGTAGTTGAGTACTATTCAGCCATAAGGAAGGATAAACTGGAGACTTTTATATGTAAATGGATGCAACTCAAGACCATACTCATAAGTGAAAGAAATCAGACCCACATGTATACATATCATATTGTCTCCCTAGTGCAAATTATTTTTTAAAATGTCATGTATTCTGAAAAATATTTAACCCCAATTCTAAAGTTATATATGAAAATATGAGTTAAACAAACTGATAAACCATGTACTTAAAGGTCTTAGAATTGGATGGCTATAGCTTTGTACATAGTGCATTATATTAAGTGCAAGAGTCATTATAGGCAGTTCAAATAATGATTTTGGCAATGAAAATTATTTCATTATTCCTCTCCATGTTCAAACACACGTGATCTATGAAGAAAAATACTCCCAAATGAGCTTTGTATTGTCATCTTTACAAACACTAACCAAATTAGCTCGTCACATACTGGGTTTGGAAAGAAGTCTGACACAATATTCTTTTTTTTATTTTGGTAGTAGGGATTGAACTCAGAACCTTGCACTTCCCAGGCAGGCGCTTTGCCAATGAGCTAAATCCATAGTTCCCTGACAGAATATTCTTTTAGGAGATTCCAGAGTATATGACTTAACTGCGGTTTATATAGCAAATGGCTATCACTTAAATATTGGCAGTTATTAAGTCGAGTGTAGGTCTTGTGTGGAAGAGTTTTCCACACTAATTTTGGTGAGTGTTGTCTTAGTTACTTTTCTCTCATTGCTGAGATAAAATATCCAATATCCAACGTTAAAGGAGTGATTTATGTAATTCACAGTTTGTAGAAGTTTGGCTCCAAGGCAGGGTGGCACGTGGCAGAGGGGCAATAGTTCATGGCAGCAGAAGACAGCAAAATCAAAGCGAGAGAGAGAGAGAGAGAGAGAGAGAGAGAGAGAGAGAGAGAGAGAGAGAGAGAGAGAGATCCTTCTGTCCCTTTGGGTGATGCCAATCCAATTAGTGAACTGATCCAGCAGTCATCCACCCTTAATCCCAGCACCCTTAATTCCAGCATTGCTCTACAAATTAATCACACTCTAGATTGAGCCACCTCTGAAAATATCATATTACCATAGGAGGCTTTGGGGGGAAATCTAGTCACAAACCATAACAAGTGTCGATATATATGATAAAACACAAAGTAGGAATGTAGAAACTATAGAATGGTTAATAAAGAAACATATATATTGCAGTATTTTGAACATTTATTTAACTGGAATTGCATTATAAAACCATAATTGATTTAATAATGTTAGTCTCAAAATATTTTATAATGTTTATGATATGTTAAGTACTGGTTTAAGCACTTAACACTGCCTTTGAGAGTGGTGAGACAGTAAGGAAAATATTTGCAGGAAATCAAATACTTAGTAATTGGCAAGGCATGTAGTCTTCCTTCAGAGTCTGTGGTAGACTGAGGTGGTTTCCCTTAAGCATCCATGGTGAATCTGAGTAATGAGTCCTCAGTGCCTTTGGTAGACTCAGGTAGTCTGTCTTAATAGTCTGTGGTAGACCGGGCAGTGGATTCCTCTAGCCCACAGTCAACATAGGTAGTCAGAATATCTTTGTTGTCTGTAGTGGACCTGTTTGGATTCCCCAAGAAACTCCGCAAGAGTCATTGCTAAATAAACTCTGGTGTTCTGACTTCAGGGTACATGATATACCCAGGAGGTTTGTCTTCAGAGTCCATGACCTTAACCTCAATCTTAGTTTAAGTATTAGAGAATATAGTTGTTAAAGTGTATCTATACATTGCAAACTTTTTTTTTGTACCAGAGATCGAACTCAGGACCTCACGCTTGCTTATGCCATTGAGCTAAATCCCCAGCCCCTTGCAAACTTTTTAAAATGCGGAAATGACATGATTCTTTTCCTTTTAAAACATGTAGTCTCTAACATGTTTCCAAAATAATTTGTATTGCTGCATTGTATAGTGATTCTTTTTAATTTTTCTGTGAAAGTTAATGTTAATACATATGTCTTATATGTTTAAGGTGATTTTTAAAAAAGAAGTTTTGAAAGACTTTTTTTAGGTTAATTATATCTTGTAATGATGGATAAATTAGACAAAACAATTTAGACTTCAATAGAAAACAACATACCTAAGTATATTTATCAAAAACTATGTTGTAATTAGAAATTATTTTAATTTGTGTAATTCAAAAGGTAATAAGCATGCTTCTTATTAAAAGTTTTATTGCTAATTCATTTCTTTTTATTATAAAAGTGATATATAATTACATGATGGAACATTTGGAAATAAAATATGAAAATCCATAACCTCAGCAGCTGTATAACCTTATAGTCTTATTTTCTCTAGTCTTTTGCCATGTGTGGTTTACAGTATTGTAATAATAGTATACTTATAATTTTATTCTCTAAAAGTTTTCAATTTAATATTATCGAGAATTTTTATGTTTTTGTAAAAATAGACTACTCATTTTTCTTTTGGATAAGCATTTTCATATTCTGGTCTATACCCTTTGTGGTCTATACCAAGTACATACATAATTCAGAAATACTTTTGGGTTATTCAGTTTACTTCTGCCCCTTCACCTGCACCTTGTTTTGTGATGTAGGCTTCCCTCAGTTGCACATAGTCAGGCTGACTGATGCCCTCTACCTGCAGGTTTGGGTTGAAGCTTGTACAATACCTGAGCCATTGTCTGAATGAGCTGTTAATGCCTTAGTTAGCCTCAGTCCCAAACTACATGACTTGACAGTTTCATCCATCCGAGACCTTTGAATTCTTTTACACAGCTGTATGTATCGCTGCTTTCTTTGAGCCTGCTTTCACCTCTCAAACCTATCATATTGCCAGTTGTAGAGATCAGCACTTGTCCCTTACTTTACTGCTTTCCCCCCTTAGCTCTTTCACTTGCTAGTTTTAGCTGGCTTGGTCGATTTCCTCTTTATGTTCTTCATTTATTTTACTTTATCCTGTAGGCCTCTTCTGGGGTTTTGGGAACTTATTCTTACTTCATGCCATTCCTGTTCTCTGCACATATCCACTCAGGTTGATGTTTGACATCTGCACAAAATTTCCTGGGGCAGTTCCTGAGTTCTGAATGACATTTTGTGAAATACTTATTCTTTTAATTTATTCATAGACTCCAACGAATATTTTGCCCAAGTTATGGTATTTGTACCTAGTTTTTTTCATTGGTCCACTATTTCCTCTGATGGCGTATGCAATCCTGGATTTGCTATGTATTCTTTCCTGCAACCAGGTGTCTACTTGTCTCTCTTTTCTTGGCTTGTCTCTCTTTTCTTTTGCAACAGTCTGGGACTTCCCAGAACAATGTCAGACTGATTTCTCCTAAAGCAGATTACTGCGCAAAATTGAAAGTAAAATGAAAATTTTTAATACACGTGGCTACTTTTAATTCTTTTAATTTCACATGCTGATTTTTTAAAAATGAAAAATGTAAAACTAAAAATAACAATAGAACAGAGTTTCAAAACAAGTTAGTAGGACAGTAACAATAATGAATACATTATGTATTGTGATCTTCATAGTAGTTAGAATATAAGATATAGGCAAGAAATATTGTCCAAACGACATTAGCACAAAGCTTTCTCTTCAGTGAACTAAGAGACACTAGCTATATAACTATCCTATCTATCTTGCATGTGTGTCTATATATATATATATATTTCTTTTCTTTTCCCTTGCCCTTCTTTCCTTTCTCCTTTCCCCCATCCCAGATCCTCTTTCTTTTGAACAATTTCTTCACAATTCTCAATATCTGATATACATTTTGCATCTTCTTTACACATTCAGCTTCTTACACTAGGGAGACAATAGGATATTTACACATGTGTGTCTGATTTCTTTCATTTATGAGTATGGTCTTGAGTTGCATCCATTTACATGTAAAAGTCTCCAATTTATCCTTGTTGCTGAGTAATACTCAACTATATATATATATATATATATATATATATATATATATATATATATAAAACCTTTTTTATCCATTCCTTGGTAGATGGGCATTTGGGTTATTTCCAAGATTTAGCAATTACAAATTGTGCTGCTATAAACATGGGTGTATATATTGCTGTGGTATGATGCTTTTAGTTCTTCTGGGAAGATACCCAGAAGGGGATAGCTGGATTGAATAGGACTTCCAATTCTAGCTCTTTGAGGAATCTCCATACTGATTTCCATAGTGGTTGCACCCAGGCTGCACTCCTACCAACCATGGAAAAGGGTTCCTTTTCCCACAGACCCTCCAGCATTTGTTACTGGTTGATTTCTTGATAATAGCCATCTTTCTAGGATGAGATGGATCTCAGAGTTGTTTTAATTTGCATTTCTCGGATGACCAGAGATGTTGAGCATTTCTTCAATTATTTATTTGCCATTTGTATTTCTTCATCTGAGAAGAGTGTGTTCATCTCAGATGCCTATTTTTGGGTTGAGTCTCTGAATTTTGGGGACCTAATTTTTTTCAGTTCTTTATATGTGCTAGATAAAAGTCCTTTGTCTGAGGAAGAGTTGGCTAATTTTTTTTTCTCATTTTGTGGGTTTTCTTTTCACTCTGTTGGTAATTTCCTTTGTTGTGCAAAAGCCTTTAACAAGGTGAGATCTTATTTGTTGGTTCTTGGTAGTATTTCCCATGTGGTCTAGATTATGTTCATGAAGTCTCTGCTTACACCTGTGTCTTCAAGGTTTCTGCCTATTTTTTCTTCCAGTAAATTTAATATTTCTGTTTTAATATTTTGACTTTACTTTAGGGAGTAGTGATAGACATGGGTCTGGTAGAGTTCTGAATAAATTTTAGGAATATTTTCCCTATTTCTATAATGGTGTTTTGATTGGGATTGCATTAAATCTGTCTAACACTTTTGGGAGTATGCCCATTTTCACAATGTTGGTTCTTTCTATCCAAGAGCAAGGGATATCTTTTCATTTTTTGATATCTGTTTCCATCTCCTTTTTCATAGTACTGTAATTTTCAATGTATAGATCTTTTAATTCCTTTGTTAGATTGATTTCTAAGTGTTTTCTTTTTTTGGATTCTATTTTAAAGAGTGTAGTTTTCCCGATTTCTTTCTCTTTGAGTTTGTTGCTTATTTGCAGGAATGCTATTGATGTTTGAGTGTTGACTCTATATACAGCTACACTGTTGAATTTGGTTATTAAGTCCACAAGTCTTTTGGTGGAGTTTTTGGAATCTCCTATGTAGAGTATCATGTCATCTGTAAATAATGATAACTTAACTTCCTCCTTTCCTATCCTTATTCCTTTTATTTCTTTGTGATGTATAAATATTGCTCTGGCTAACATTTCCAGATTATACTGAATAGAAATGGTAGTAATGGACATCCTTGTCTTGTTCTTGATTTAAAATGAAAGCTTTCAGTTTTTGACTATTTAGTATGTTGTTAGCTGTTGGTTTTTCAGAGGTAAGTTTTATCATATTGGGGTAAAGACCATCTATCCCAATTTTCTGTAGGTTTTTATCATGAATGAGTGTTGGACTTCATTGAATGCTTTTTCTGCATCTATTGAGATGATCATGTGGTTTTTGTTTCCCGATCTTTTCTATATTGTAATAAATGTATTGATTTTTGTACGTTGAACCATCCCTCCATCCCTGGTATGTATCCTACTTCATGATGGTATATAATACTCTTTATGATTTGCTGTATTCTGTTTGCTAGTGTCTTATTGAGGATTTTTACATCTAGAAAGATTCATTAGAAAGATTAACCTGTAGTTTCCTTTTTTGGTTGGGTTCTTTTCTAGTTTTGGAATCAGAGTATTACTTGCCTCCAAGAATGATTTTGGAAGTATTGCTTCGCTTTCAAATTCCCTAAAGTGTTTCAACATTAGTGGTATTAGTTCTTCTTAAATTTCTTGGAAAATTCAACAGTGAATGCATTAATGACTGGGCTTTTCTTTGTTGGTAAATTTTTAATTACATTTTTAATTTTATTGCCTGATAGCAGGTTATTTAGAATTTTTATATCTTCTTGATTTAGTTTTGGTAGTTCAATTATGTCTAGGAATCTGTCCATTTGTTGTGTGTTTTCCATCTTATTAGAATATAGATTCTCATAGTAGGTATTGATGATCTTCTGGATTTCTGTAGGATCTATTGACTTCCCTCTTTTCATTCCTAATTGCTTGAATTTGTGTTTTATTTCTCCTTTTTGATTAGGGTAGCTAATAGTTTATCAATTTTATTTGTTCTTTCAAAGAACCAACTTTATAATGCATTGAGCCTTTGTATTATTTTCTTAGTTTCATTGATTCTTATTGTTTCTTAGTTTCAATTACATTAATTTCTAGTCTTATCTTTTTAATTTCTTCCCTTGTAGGAGCTTTGGGATTGATTTGTTCTTCTTTTTCTGAATGTTTGAGATTCAACATTAGGCTGTTTATTTGATCTTGTTCTGCTTTCTGATGTTAGAGTTCATCATTATAAATTTCCCTTGTAGGACTGCTTTCCTTGCATATTTTTTTACATGCCCTTTTCTAGTCTACCTGTCTGTGTGCCAAAGCACAAAGCTGGTTCATCTGACTTACCAACTGCTCGTGTGTGCACATGCCCAGGTCTTGGGGAATCCCTGCCTGGGCCGGTCCAATGAAATGTATCCTACAGCTGCTGCCCCCACCACAGTTACCTTGCTGGGTTGCCAGGGATGCCTGCCTGGATCTATTTGGCTGCATATGTTGCACTGTGGCTCCTGCCACCATGGATTACACTCACTGATTTTTGTTAGACCTATTTGACCCCTTTTACACCTGAACTGTTTATCATTTCAAGCAAAAATGTCAATGTAGTATGCAGACATCTCTGTTTGTTGAAGATTGTAGTTTTAATACATGTTATGTCTAGGTTCAACATGACTACAACATATGGAATAAAAAAGTACATTGATCTAGATAATTAAGATTGTAGCTACATAAGTGGAATCTGTGTGAGTTGCTTCCTTTGTTCTATTTATTAGGGTTAGGGTTAGGGTTAGGGTTAGGGTTAGGGTTAGGGTCAGGGTCAGGGTCAGCTAAGAATCAGCCTGTGATTTTCTTTCTCTATATATCACTTCCTATTTGTATAAATGTATTGCCATAATAAAATCTTACAGTTACTAATGTTTTAAATATTTGATGGTGCTATATTTTTACAATAATGATTACTATTTCATTATCTAATTTTTTGTCATTTATAATTTATATACGAATGGAACAGCACTGCCAAGTTATTGAAAAAGGGTTAATAATTCTTTTCAACTCTGGGGACATTTAGTTTCTTTCCTCACTAGTCATAAATATAACTAGCCATAGCAGTAAGAGAATTAGAATACAAAACTCACTTCACCTAAGATAGCAAATTGGGGCATTCACTTGTTAAATTTTAACTTGTTTATGCTGTTCTTTTATTTTCTGGCCTTTATATGGAATAATTCAGTATGGCCAATTTCTTACAAGATGTGACAAATGGGGAGATTCTGCAACAGGGTATTGGAGCAGCACAACTGTAGGTAGTTGACTCAGATGTACCATTTCCATTGTGTAAAACCATAACATCAAAGTAGTACAATGGTGTGTTATAATCAGTGCAAGCCACTGGCACAGAAAAATCCAAAAATGAAGTAATAAAGAATCCTCACTAGTAGAGAAACCTGGCAGTGGAGTCTAGTAAAGACAGTCTAGGAAACTGATAGTCTATCAATTTTATTTATTTTTTTCAAAGAACCAACTTTTCAATTCATTGATTCTTTATATTGTTTTCTTAGTTTCATTGATTTTTTTGTATTGTTTCTTAGTTTCAATTGCACTAATTTCTGCTCTTATCTTTATAATTTGTTCCTTTGTATGAGTAAAGACCGATACTTGACCTTAATTTAATATGTTCAAACCAGGAGTTACCTGTTCTTTCACACTGTACTTAAGGAGTCTCAAATTAATTCAGCCTGTTTACTGAGTCAAAGGATTTCCAGCATTTTCTTTGAGTTGCATGAAGTTGAATCAGGTTTTATTCTAAATGTACAAAGAGAAAGAGTTTGAGTCAACACAACTTCCAGATCATTGGTCCCTGCTGTTCTCTGAAATGGGCTTTAAATCTCAGAGTTTTGTCTAAAAATTCTCTTAAGAAAGTAGATTCTTTTTTTTTTTTTTTAATTCGAGAATGATCCCTTGTGTCCATCACAGTTAGAAAGATGCTACTGACAGCTGTCTGCCCTTTACCTGCTCATTTGACTGGAGTTTATTGAATATCTGTTCAGTGCCATACCCTATATAGCAGTTGACAAAGCACCCTACCATCTGTTTTTTTGGTTTTGTGTTTAGTACTCACTGCTCTACAGTATTAGGTTTCTACTGCGGTTCTGCAGATATCTCACTTATCTTTTCCCTATAGTTTCATGACCTTATTTTTGACTTCACAATTACTTCTATACCCAAGGTGCTCAAATCTATGTCTTCTGAAGTTGTTTCATAATACCTGTGTAAGGTTTAGAAAGTTATCCTTTCTGAACCTCAGTTTTCTTACTTGTACATTTCTAAACCTATAAGGATAAAAAAGATATGGAAAGTATAAGTTTATATAAGTACAAAAACCTTTTTTTGCTGTAATCTGTATCTTCAAACCACATTTACAATGTTTTCAGCAGAAAATGCTTTTTTCTGTAGTTTCTGATACCTTAAATTTAGGATTTAGTAAACAATACATAATAATTATTTCGTTTACATGATACACCAACCTTGAGTTTATATTTTTTTTGCTGGCATGATCTTTCCAAGATTCATTATATTTCAAAATCTTGAATATCCTGTTTAATACCTGCTCTTTTAGATTTGTTACCAAATTTCTTCAGGCTTTCATTGCTACTTGTTGGTATTATTATAATCTCATAACTAGTCTATGTTCAGTCTGTACTTCTTTAGCATGTCTTCTACTTGCTTTTGTAGGTTTAAAATTTTTGATGTTTGTTTTTCTCTTCCTAAAAATATATCACTTGAAATTTCAGCATCTTCCCACCTGCATTGTACACATGGTGTGGTTAAGATTTGTTAGCAGGTTCTCTACTATATATATATATATATATATATATATATATATATATATATATATATATATATATTATCCACTGATAGCTTTAAAAAGAACAAACTACTCACTCTTTCATGAACCTTCTGCCTTCTAAGCAAACTCTTTTTTCTTCAAAGATGAATTTGTCACTTTTACTTCTAAGCGATATTTCTACAGTTTGTCTGTCTGTCCAGAATGTTCTGTCTTCCCCACACTTTTCTTTTCCCCGTCCTCTCTTCTCACCTCCCTCCTCCTTTCCCTTTTTTCCCTCATCCCTTCCCTTCCCTTTCCCCTTCTTCCCTTCCTGCCTTCCCCACCCTGTCTCTGTTTCTCTTTATCTGTCTCTCCTGATCCTGTGTGATCCATTAAAAATGTCATTTGCATGAAAGTATTTTTAACTTCCTCCTAAAGATTCTTGTGAATCTTGTAAATACTCTTTAGAATCCACAATCTTGCTATTCTTTACCTCTTAACTGCTCCATGAGTTTCTAATACCTAAGCAATTGTATAATAGAGTTTCCTCCTTCTTAAGCTTCACTGGATCATTGTGTGTCTCTTCTTTCCATTTCTGAATTGTATTTGAATCAGCTCCAGCCTCATGATGAAAAAATTGTTGGTGACAGTAATGCAGTTTCATCTTATAGTTTATGTCCTGCCATATTACATGTTCAAGAAGAAAACGTGGCTCTCCACCAGCTCTACTGTATTGGAAATATAGGGGACTATTTTAACACTTTTTTCCTTGAAGAGATGTAGGAATATGTGCTGAGAGAATTGTTTCAGCACTTTTATTTATATCTATGTTAAAATATAGTTGAATTAAATTACTTTCTAATCAGAAACTAAAATTTTATATAATAAAATTTACTCATTCCTAAATGGGCCTATTCTTTTCTTTGATTAATCTCCAGAGGGAAATTTCTTTTCTTTTTTATAGTTTGTACCTATGTCACGATATTAGGTTTTCTACCAAATCCTTTTTGCATTAATAGAAATCAGTCAATCTTTTGCTACTTTGATGTTGTCAAACATGCAGGGTTTTTTTGTTTTGTTTTGTTTTGTTTTGTTTTTTGCTTTTTATTTAAATTCCCGAAAACAAAATGCAAAAAACTCACCCTATATTAATGTGACTGTGTGGTTAAGATTTTATAGTCACGAAAGTCCAGAAATTTAAAGTTATAGTTCCCAGAAGAATCTTAATTCGGTCATATTATATAAACTCATATTAAGACTGAAATGTATCATTATTACAATAATGCAAAATATGTATACACAAGGATACAGTTATAGTTGCTGAGGGAACCATAATTTTGGATATTCTGACTGTTTTGAACATACAATTTCAACCATAATGTTAAGTTAATGCATTTTTTTCATTGACTCTAAGGTAATATATTTGTTGATATGTTTATCTTAAATACAGGTTTTTATTGGCTCCTTTTTTTCTTGTATATATCTATAAACCTGTACTTACAGATCTGCTATCTCTACAGAGAGAACTACCTAAGAATATCTCTGTTTAAAAATAGTTTTTATCCTTATGTATACTCATATTCTCTCTGCCTTTCTCTCTCACACATACATACACACACAGCCTCACACACTTATGTTACATTCTGGCACATTATAGAAGCAGGTAGCATATCCACTACCTGCTGTTGAAAGTGTTGATGATACTGAATTATTTATTCTATCTTTTACAGTATCCAAAATCATTTTGGGTACTTTGACACATTTTGGTCTCTTCCATATGGATACTTCATGGTGGCAGAGTTGCCAGATGCTCAGGTTTTGAATAGAGAGTCTTAGTTTTTCAAGGACTGTTGGAATATTCTTGGGAGAATCTTGCCTTGTTACTGATTCCCATGGAATGGTAAAATACTAAAATTTCTTTGAAAGTGTTTCTCAAGACATGGAGATATTATTATTACAAAAAAGTTACTAGAATGTCCCATCCAAGTATATTTTACTTTGGGAACTTAGTAAAGGAGGGTTTAATCACTGAACAATGGGTGATAAAAGCAAATAAATATTTGGAATTAAGCACATTTAGAGACATTTTATCACTTGAAAATTAAAGATTTAGTCTCATATAACTACAAGCATTCACATTTCTGTTTCAAAAATGCAAAGATAAAGGGCAGAATGTCAAATCTAAATTTGGAGACATTTTATCACTTAAAAGTAAAGGTTTATTCTCATGTAACTACAAGCATTTGTTTGTATTTCTGTTTTCCAAATGCAAAGATAAAGGGCAGAATGTCAAATCAAGTTCATTTTTTTATTCCTTATCAATTAGCCTTGTACACAATGTGTGGGTGTATAAAATGAGTGTGTCATATAAATGTATACATATATATGTATGATACATATTTGCTTATGTGAATAGAATGTGACCATATATGCTTCTAGGTAATTGCATTTCCTTTTGATTATGAATAGAAACTTAATGACCTTCCCCTTTCCAGTCTTTGCCTTCAAAACACATGGCTCGAAATACTGCTCATGTTTTAATGCTCACTTCAGGTGTTTTTTCCTTTAAAGGCCCGGTTGGGGCTCCCTTCTTGCTTCTTGATTGACATTCTGCCTATTTCCTAGTGTTTCTCTACCATTATGCACATTTAGAGAAAGAAAGAAGGGGACTGCCCGAGAAGGCTGCATGCTGTAAACTACAGAGAAAGAAACACTTTTGACCACCTTTATGCTAGCTATAACACGTAATTCTCAGAATGTGACCCAAACATATAGGGAATTGTAAATTCATGTAGCTGGAGAGATAGGTTATCTGTAGTGAGGTTCTAGTACATATTTATATTCATTTGTACTCATTCAGTTTTACGTTCTTTTTTCTACATTGAGTACAGAGAAGTGAAATATGATCAAAGAGTGTTTTCTAACATTTTTCTTGGATGAATAATATTTTTCTCCATTAATATGGAGCATATTTTCATTTCTTACCTTGAAGTTGCTTCTACTGTTGGAATTAGGAGGCCATGCTCATCACAAACAGCAACTGTGATTTTCTTTCATTACTGATTCTATACTGGCTCTAAATTTGCCTTTAATTGTCTAACTCAGGGCACATGATCTCATGCTGTGCTCAATTGTTTGATAAGAAAGTGTGGTTTAGGAAATTTTGAATTCCTTTTTGCAGTATTTGAGGAGATGATGCATAATGTGGAATGGTAGATGAGCCCAAGGGAATACATTTCATGATATTACATAAAATAAGTTGTGTCTAATGTGCTTAGTACTTCACTTAAGATCATCTTGACAGTATTATTTACATAGCATTTGGTACTTTTCATGCATTTTTCCTTTTTACTTATGTAGTGTTTATTAAATATTTAAAAACAAAAGTGTAATTTTTTGGGTTGTGATCAAGGGGAAGAATGTTTGGGAAATTAATTGTTTTGTTTGTGAATCTGCTATGTAGAAGACTTAATTTTCAATTTACCTTACTTGATCTCTATAACACTAGCTTTCATGTTTCTTTTCTGTGATATAAGCTGAGTAATTAGAGTTAAAATCAGAATTTTGACAAAGGATTTAGCAAATCATTGTTCATAAAAGGCACATCTTTAAAATAAGTATATAAAGGACCAGGATATAGTCATGCATTGCACATCTTCCATTTCTTTTTTATTTTAGATTTATGTCATCAATGCACATTTCACTTTCAGACATTTCTTAAGCCTACAGTTTGCAGTACCTTTTGCTGACTTTGGCATTTGCAATTAATTGTCTAGTGATACCCTTATAATAAAAGTGTTACATGAGATAGAAAAACATTGGGGTACTAAATTATTTGTGGGAAGTATTCTCAAAGTGGCACATTAAGCATCAAATTCAGGGAAGATTTCAAAGAATTGTCTTGGACTTGCCAAAACAGAAGAAAAATAATCAAAACACAGACATAATATTTGTGAAAAACATAACAAAAAATGTCACAAATCGAAGATAAAAATGACTCAATAGAGTAAAGGATTCTGAGAAATATTTAAAGCAAATGCTCATTAGCACTGAAAAATTTAGATCTTAGGCCATATTACAGAAATACTGAATATTTAGGAAATGTTTAATTTTGTGTGTGATTGTTGTACCAGTAGAAAGGACAGTCAAAATAGCAAGTCATCATATTTTTTATTGGTTTTATTTGTTATTTTGGAAAATATATGTTTCTATTAGGAGTAGTTTAATTGATATTCCATGAAACAGATATTATTCATGTCATTTATGGTATTTTTATTCTAGTTATTACCATGCCATAGTGTTCAAACCTAAGAGGTAATAATGTCCAAAACCCATTCTGTGCTTGCCTGTAATTTTTTTCCTCAGGCTTGTCCCTGAACTGAGTTTTGACTGAGAATGTTTCAGCCTAACTTGTCAGTGTGTCCTTAAGTGTTCATGAGTTGTGATAGCACTGGTGACATACATGTTATCATTTGCCTTGGGCCTCTAGCCTTCACCTTTGTAGTGTGCAGAAATGAAGTCCAGATACTCCATAGTAACCTAAACTATAGGGCAAAGACCATTCCAATATAAAATGATATGGTGCTGTTAAGAGATAGTATTCTGTAATGGATTAATCATGAGATTAATTATAAATGTTTTACATACTAATTATGTTAGTTTATGGAAATAAAACACCATATGAAGTGTTCCCAGCACACTTAGCAAATTAGATGCTCTTTGCATGTTAATTGGCTTGCCTCTTTAAGACTGGTGATCATGAATCCCTAAAGATGACAGAAATTATTATCATGATATTGTACATTCCTGATCTTTGTACCAGTTTGTCACCTACCTTTCATGAATTCCTTTACTTTGGATTGTATCTTGAGTGCTTCATATATTAAGATGGTAAAATAGAGAGTAATATCAGAAGTGTAATAAGAACGTAAGAAGAAAATAATGGGCTCAATCAAAAATGGCATCAAATAACACTTCTTAGATTCAAGTGAGAGACATAGATGCTTCCACAGTTTTGTTAGTGGTGGGAGTAGGCATCATATTGAATGCTATAGAGAGTTGACCAGCTTTATGTTTTTTTGTCACTGATGGAATGTATGATTGACATATTTGACTTGTTCTTCACTTATTTGGAGAGCATTATTCAATACTGTTAGATGAGAAACCAAGAAAGACATGGGGTTACCTTTAAGAAACTTAAAATCCAACCACTGTCTTAAAGAAATTATAGAATATTAAAGAAAAGAACAACAGATCTAATTTATTTCATCAAGCAATATTTACTGATACCATAATGAGAGAAAACAGGATGACATAAAGTATTGGAAATCATGTAGAACAGTTATACAAGAAACTAGAATGTAATTATTTGTTTGTTTGCTTGTTTGTTTTTTGAGACACAGACTCACTATGTGGTCCGGTCTAGGCTTGAACTCTTGGCAGTCTTCCTGCCTCAGCTCCCAAGTGATGAGGTTACAGGCATGTGCCACCATGCCTGATTCACAATGCAAATTTTTAACAGATATATTTGGTGAGCAGGCCCTTTGTTTAGTAAGATATCCAGTGCATTTTCTTCCATTATCTTTACCTACATGCTAGGTGTTCTACTTCTATTCTACGTTTCCAAAACTTGTCTGTTTATGTCACCTTCACTCAAACCCTGATGTTTTTCTCTTCTTCTATTAAGAAATGTTACCACCACCTATGTGTTTATGTAAGCTAGAAACCTTTGAATTATGTGATTGGCCTCACTCTTTCAGTAACCCAAGCCAGACATTTCTGGTTTTTTTCATTATTCTTAATGTCAGCCACATTTTTGTAGTCTACTGTCCTGACTGCCCCTTTGGTGTTTCAGCAGGCTGGCTCCTTCGTGTTACTTATGTTGGTGCCTAGAGTACCTCTCCTTAGGCAAGCCTGCCTTGGTGGTCTCTACTTCTCCACAATTCGTACAGTAAGAACATCAGTCACTCAGTACGTATATGATAAGTGAGGAGAAAATAAAACTTTTCACGTTAGTATAGTTCAGCATACCTTCTATAGTCTTTAGTTTCTGTAACACAGACTATAGTAAGTATTATTGACATAAAACCACTAGTAGTCACATTCTTAGATGATCCAAAAAAAGTATGGAAAAAGGGAAAAAGTGAAGGCCTTAGATACAGATCAACTTGGATTTGGAAATCATTTTTCTTAGTGACTGCTGTTTTAGCATTTATCCAAACCTTGTTGTGCTTTAATTTCTTAATCAGGAAAGCATGGATGAGCCATCTATTAGGTGTCAAGGATTAAATGAGATAATGTGCATAAAAGTCTGTACAGTTCATGTTTCCCTGTCTTACTTTAGAATATTATAACCAACATTAGAATATAAGGGTGACTTGAAAGTTTTATTATGAAAATGTGATGATGGAGAGCCATGGTTTAAAATGAACTGACTTTACTTCTTCTATATTTGGATTATGTTCCCTTCTTTGGATGTGATAGTTACTTGTAGTTACAGGTGGTGGTACTTTAATTCTTTATTTTTCTCATTTTACTACCATTTTTTATGGTGAATAAGCATTCACAACTCAGTAAAGAATAAGAAGACACGATGTATGGTTAGTATAATAATAAATGCTCACTAGGTTTCTAAATAACTAGAAAAAAGTACAAAGTTATACTGTATTTGGGTACTCTCCGGGGATATTGGCAGGCTACCTTTTACATTTTATGTGATTCTGGGCTGGGGATATAGCTCAGTGGCACAAGTGCCTGTCTGGCAAGCTTGAGGTCATACCAAAATAATAATAATAATAATAATAATAATAATAATAATAATTTTTAATCTGATTCTCTCCTTCTCTCTGTCTCCTTCCTTACTCTCTCCACACCTTTTTCTCAAAAATTAAATCCTCATCAACCAGTCTTCTCCCTTATTTATTCAGATAGCTCTGATTTTCCAGACCAAAGACTTCAGAACCCAGGCTTCCTCTGCTGTCCCAAGATCCTAAGACTTTCTGGCTTTTCACTTTTCTTACTATATTGCCTCTACTTTCATTTACAGTCTTGCACTCCTTTGTAACATTTCTGAACAGAGATATTACTTTCCTTTTTATTGTTATTTATTTTTTTCTGTATTTCTGATTTCTTCTAACTGCTGTTTGTTAGTTGCTTTAGAACAGGGTTATAATTTGGCACTTGTTAAATTGTCAGAATATTGTCAGACTCCACAATACTCTGATTTGTTGACTTATTGATAGAGTGTTAAAACAGATGTATTTGTAAATGTTCTGAGCAATTCATATTGCCTTATGAGAAAACCTTTAATAATAAATTTTTCCCAAAAGAATTGAAGACATGTATCAAAAATGATTAAATGAATACAATAAAATTTCAACTTACAGTTTTTTTTTTCAATAGTGGGCCGTCTGTCTCTTCCTGTTTCTTTCTCATTGCAAACATAATTATAGAGTGCCTTTTATGGATTAGGCTTTGTGCCAGTACCAAGAGTTAAAAGTCTTTGAGAGGTTGCTAGAATAATTTTAAACCCCTGGATTTAAATGGCACCTTTATCTGAAGTAGCTCAACAGGTATTATGTAATTTGTCTCCTTAAGTATCTGAGGGTATGTCAGAATGCTGACGACTGTAGCATGAATAGATGTTAGGAAAACAACCTTGTGCTTGAGATATTGCTCAGGGGCAGGTCCTGTCTGCACACCTCAGTTCCCTGTCTTCACCACTACACTCTCAGAGCCATTGTGATAGGCACAGCAGAGAGAAAGTATTATAGTAGAGAAAAGTAAAACTACTTGCTTAGTTATTCACTGCCATTCCACACAAAAAGACAGTTTTGGGGAGGCTAAATGCTCTACTTAACAGCCTTATAAGTTACCCATCACAAGAACTTAGGAAATTAAATGATTATTTTCTTTTCTCCTAGATAATGAATGACATTTTACACTTTAGTTGTATAGCCAAAGGAAACATTTTGTGACGTAGCGTTTGTGGAAGTTTTTGAAAATCAATAGCATTTAAACATGGAGCAGAAATGTTCTGGTTAAGATGAACAACTATACCAAATTGTGTTAAAATGAATTTTTCATTTTGATGATTAATGAATATTAGAACTCAGTTATCCTTCTACACAGGTTTCAAGAATTTAAAAAATATTTTGAGACAAAAGGCTTTTGAAATGTTTGAGGACAATTTTCATAAATGTGTGCTTTTATCATTGAGTTTCTGTTACATTGATACACTGTCAAGATGCTCTGGAAGTTCTAAAGGGGAGAAAGTCATAATGTTCCTCTCTCACTTTTGCTCTGCAGTTTCATCAGAACACTCAGCATCATCCTGAGCACTAGCATACTTTTGAAGTGACTGTCATTTCTTTTCTTTTATCTGTGCTGTTTTCTCTCTACTCCCTACAGTTTGTTTTCCATACATTATTTAAAGTTTTATTGTATTAAAAAAGTAATCTTTAAAAATTGAGACTATAAACAAAAGCAAGAAAGATATAACAGATTTCACAAAGACAATTTTAAAACTTTTGTATATACATGAATGTAACAGTCATACTCTGGCTGAACATACTATTGGGGATTTATCAAAATCGTATGTTTTATAAGCATTTTCTAACATGGTAAAACATTACAGTGTTAAGTGTTTAAAGCAAAAACAAAACAAAATAAAACCTATCAAACAAAAACCAAATTGTAGTAAGATACACCTGTTACAAAATGAAAAGGATAAACACTCCAAAAAGCAAAAATGAGTATGTTTATGTCATTTTCTCACTAAAAATCCGTTGCTCTTTCCTTTGTTGTTAACAGAAAACCAGAAATTAATATTTTATCTTAAATCTTCATGAACTTCTTCAACCCCATCTGTGTCACTTTTTCAGTGAACAACATACTCTAGTGTCTTGGTCTTTATTTGGTTCTTCAACCTAACAGTTTTCTATTTGGTTCACTTTTGTTTTCTATTTCATGGCCATCATTTAGCCTAGGAAATTGCAAAAAAAAGGTTCTTAACATGTGCTTGATAGATTTCACCAAAATGTGATTAATTACTTTCTCTGTTTAAAGTGGTTATATATGATTTTATTTACATTTTGTACTTAAGCATATTCCATAAGGGATATATATATATATATATATATATATATATATATATATATTTTTAATTATAGAAACAGAAAAATAGTACCATTTCAGCACTATAGCCTATTGTATAGTACTGATATTTTAGTATAAGCCTAGTAGGTGAAATTAAGATGATTAAGAGGAAGCTTAGAAATAAGGTTATCACAATCGGGTCAAGGATCTATTCAGGAAAGTCAGTTAGGCAAGCAGTTGCAGTTGGTATCATGAATGAAGGAGTGTTGTGTTACGGAAACTAGTCCATCTAGAGCAATGTCTTCTAGTACAGTACCCAATAGCCACATTTGGCTATTCAGTTTAAGTTTCATCAGTTGAAATTAAATAAAAAATTACTTCCTCAACTGCATTAGGTGCTCATTGCATATGTTGCTAGTCATATTTGGACAGTACATTATCATAGAAAATACTTCTTGTCACAAAGGAGAGGAACTAGGATTGTGGATAGTAATGTCAAAGAGCAGGAGCCTCATAGATGGATGAAAACAACAAAAACTTTGTTATGGAAGCTAAACAACATGACTCTAGACTGAATCATGTTTTGAACCATGTGACCCAACTGGAAGAATTTACTCTTGTCCAAGGCCATCTGAAGCCATGCAAGAAATTGTTTATGTATGAGTAACACAAACTAAACTGGTATCTGTTACATTGTGTTCTCTATCCTGCTGTGAGATAAATGGTTTTTTTGTGTGTGTGTGTGTGGGGGGGCTTGTATGGAAAAGATTTCAAGGGGAAGAGTAAGATGACCAAGATCATGAAGGACTGTTAGTAGATTGTATGGGCAGTGGTTATAATATAAAATGTCTGTCCTCTGTTTCTTATTCCACTGCCTTTCTGTATGATTTGTGATAGTAAGATGTGCATCTTGATAATAATGTGAACACCTCTATAGGACTTGGGTATTTTTCAGCATCTCTTTTTACATGCTATATAAATAAGGTAAGAAACAAAAGAATAACTGGTTTATTCAAATAGGGCAGAAAATAATAAAATCTGTAATCTGGAATTTTATTGTGTTTTGGAATTGTTAAGCAAATATGGCTCAAATTGTACATACAGTGTGCACTGGCAACAATTAAAATACTTAAATAGATACTACCCCAAATGATATTAATGTGCTTACAGCATAGAACCATTTTGGTTAGACGATTATAATAGCAACTTGTACTTTGGGTGAAATAGTAAGCTAATGATGTAGCCATTAATTTGAATTTAGCAGATGTTTTAAATATAGGTTTCTTTTACAGAGACAAAAGTTGCAATTTAAAGCTCTTTGGTGGTCTAAAAACAGCTTAATTCTGTAGTAGCATGGTAATAAGTACTAATCCAGCTTATACAGTGATTGTAGTATGTCATGTTTGTGAAAGATTGCCCAACTGCTTTCTCTGGGTTTTATGTTAATTTTAAAATATTAAACATAAAACCTTATAACATCTTCATGCTGAGATAAACTGTTCAATTTAACTTGTACTCAAGCAGCAGCTGTCAGGAATTATCTTGTTCCTAGTAGTGTTTGCTATCACCTTATGCCCTTCCTGCCAGAGTCACACTGTGGGATGATAAAGTGTACCTTGTTAGAACTTATTGCTTAAATAATACCTGAAGCAAGATGAACATTGGTAGCTTAGGGATTAACTGCTGATTGAGTGCTGCCATTCACTGTATAATTATTAACTTTAAAAAGTTAATGGTAGGAAATAAAGTAATACTTGATGGTGGCTCATACCTGCTTGTGTGTGTGTGTGTGTGTGTGTGTGTGTGTACATCATCAAATCTTTTGGATGTTGAGCTAAAGATATGAGGAATTGCTAATTGTGCAGTTTACCTACCATTTCATAAGTGAAAAAACAAAGAAAAATACTTTGCTAATGATAGAGATAAATGAGGAGTGTTTCAAGATATGTTATACAAGTACCATTAATTTCTTTCAGCAAACTGAAAGAAGTCTTGTGTGGGCAATTTCAGATGGATAGTATTATGATAATTATTGCCATTTTTCTTCTGATAATGTTGCATTCTCTTATTTGGGAGATTCTTTTTTCTTTTTCTTTTTTTTGAGGAGGGGAAGGCTTGACTTTCAGTTTGGATCCTTTAGTTAGGCTAAGGAGAGAAGGGATATGTAAAAGTATCGTGAAGGGCTTGCCTTGGTTAAACATTTGCTATAGATATTTTAACTTGATGAAAATATGTAGGAAATTAACAGTTGGATTATGGTTAGAAATACATGTTTGATGGTTTTGTTTAGGGAATAGAGAATTTTTTTTTCTTTCACTTACTACCATTTAATTCATATTCCCCCAAATCTATAGTTCTATAAATGCTTAACTTATCAAACATTTGCAATAGGACAATGAACTGCATCTAATTTGCACAGATTAATCCATTGCTAATGTTTTCATACACTTTTAAATTTCTATCTATGTAAATATGTACATATGAATATTTATTATTAGTAGTAGTGTTTTTAGTGAACCATTTCAGAATTAGTTGCAGACATTATGACACTTCATATGTAAATAGTTTGACATGAATTTTCTAAGAATAAGGTTATTCTCCTAAGTAGCTGGAATAAAAGTATTATATGGGAGAAATTCAAGATCAATAAAAATGTATAATCTTGCATTCAGTCCTGCTCAAATTTCTGTTGTCCTAATAATGTCCTTTTTAACTATGTTTTCTCATTCAAGTCTGTTATATCACTCAGTGCTTGCTAGTGAAACAGATTTAACCCAAGATGTACAAATATTATGTAAGAGTTTACAAAATGGGCTTATAATGGCCACTGGCAAAGTCAGGTGTAGAAAAATGCAAAAGGGCTTTCTGTGTGCTAGAGATCTGAAGGTTCCAGTCCACTGCATTGTCCCATGCGTGTCTATATCTGGAGGCTGAAGAGTCTGTGCTGGAATCTAGGAAATAATGTAAGGTAAAGGTGAAGACTGCAGTTCCTCTGAAGAAGTACAAGAGGAGCTTTTCCCTTTTTTGGGGGGTGGTGGTACTGGGGATTGAACTCATGACCTCACCCTTGCCAGGGAGGCACTTACACCACTGAGCTAAATACCCTGCTGGATCCCTCCTTCTTCACTTCACTTTTAATTCCATCAGGCAGAAAGCCTATTGGTTGGTGTCACTTACACTCCAGCCAGATCTCTCATCAGAAACACTCAGAATTATGCTGATCAAATTTAGTTGGGTGCTTTTTAGTCAAGCTGACACAGTTAATTAACAGTCACATCAATCAAGGATTATTGAATTTTGTTTTGAAATCTCTATTTTCATCTAATCTAGATTTTTAAAATTTTTTTTATTACTTTAACATTTTTGGAGATACAGCAGTTATTTTGCAGAATATTTGTGTGATTATTTCCTCATACCAAATTCAGATCAGGCATTTTGGGGCATCAATGATTTATACTTTTCTCAGTGCATCACATTTGGGGAGATGTGATTTCATTTTCTCTGTTATTTATATTATTAATTTTGCTTACTTGGTCAAGTCAGTGTTTACCAAATTTCTTCATTACAAGTCCTGGAATGAATAAGCCATACTCCTTGCATTTTTCCCTCTGGTAATCAATTAGTCATTAGGGGTGCATTTAATGCATATTTCCTCTTTGTGCATGAATAACATTCAGCTTGTTCAGAACTTCATTAAAACTGCAAGTCATCCTTGCAATAGTGTATGTGGTAGGAGAGGAGAAAGGGAAAATAGAAAAGAATGACTCAGTAATAGACACACAAATTGGCACCCATTCCATATACAGGAAGCTTAGCTTTATAGAAATTGGTATTTAATAAAAGAAATTAGTATTTTCATATTTATAGGTAAAAAATATCTTCATACTTTCAGAATTTTTCATTGCAAGTTCTAGAAAGGCTTATACTGGACTTCATGGTAGTGGTAGTGACAGTGATTATTTTTGGACAAAACAGAGCATTATTTGACCATAATTTTACTCTTTGCTTTGTTTGGGTATGAACAATTTAAAAAATAAATGACACTTCCTTGATGGGATTTTTTTAAAACTTTAAAGTGATAAAAAATAAAATTAATATGTGGTTTAAAGAGGGATTACTGGCTTTTGATCGTACATGCTTCTTGTAGCCTATGCAGAAGGTACTTGAAGTCCTATTTATGATGTATGCACTTATTATATAATCATTCTTCTTGTGTGAAAGGCTTGTGCTGCAGTTCATTTAAACACCTGAAGTTAGCCATTTTGCTTGTCAGCAAGGGAGAATTTACTGTAGTTGGAATCACAGTAAAACAAGGATGATATTTTATATTTATTAAGTATATTAAAGCATTTTCAGTATAAGGGGTCCACAACCAATTTGTGTTTGTAGTATAATGAAAAGCATTTTAGGCTTAGAAGACTAATAGTCACTGCTTTGCTAAACTTTCTACCGGTGATATTTCAGAAAGAACTTTTAGCCTTCTTGAACCTCATTTTTTTGAATGAGAATTAAATCCAGAAGAGTCAAAGAATGTTTCATTATGTTATGAAGGTGTCATTTTATCAAAATGACATCTGAATGTCTTCAGCTGCTTTCTTTTGTGTTTGTTTGTGATGAATATCTCATTAGAGATGCATTTCTACATTATCTCTATTATTACTCCTTTCTGTTTGTTCTTCTGAAACTTCATATATGTCTCTATGAAAAACAGTATTCACTCAGTGAGCCGTCTTTTTCATCTTTTCTGTTTGTCCTGGTTCCATTCTATCATATAGTAATAGTCAGTGAAGTTAAAAAAAAATGTTTGTGGAATGCAAGTAAGTAAATGCTTGCTTTTATGATAGATAGATTTGCTTTCAGCTTATTTTTTCCAAAGACAATGAATCAACCTTTCATCATTTTTCATGTGTGGTTTGTATAAGGGTTTTTATAGATTGTATATCTGATACCTTACCAGTTCATTAATGGAGAAAAAAAGACCTTTATAGGGTATTTTAAATGGGGGTCAGTGAGAAAACATGCTGGGGGTGGGAGGCTACAGTAGATAAGACTATTGCACAAATCAAAAGGGTTTATGTCATAATGTGAACATGTGCCATTCCTGCTTATGTATTAAATTTCAGTAGTTGGTTGCATAAAAAAGCAAGTGTAACGAAATTAGCAAGCAAAATATTCCCCACCAGCCTACTCTTTGTCCAGTTTGTTCTTTGGATAGAGCTTTTCTAGCCTTTTTCAATAAAATCCTTCCAGTCTTTTTTTGTTTTTTTTCTTTTCTACCTTTTCCCATTTCTCAGTAACTGGGTTGAGAAGACCATTGAGATTCAGGGCTTTTATAGTTCTTAGCAATTGTTTTTTAAGAGATCAAAACTTAGAATGTGACTGCTGCTACATGGTAGTAAGGCCTGACCATTGATGTATCCCTATAGGTGATGTGTTTTCCTTCTGTGGGAGGAGGAAAGAAGAGAAAAAGGCAAAGGTTGACCCCATCAAGCATACGTAGGATAGTAAACCTTAACTTCTATGTTTTCTAGGATCCTTTTTGCAAGCTCAGTGCTTAACCTGACTGAACTGATTGCCCTTCGGCCTGACCTTGGGAAATTGAGAAAGATTTTATACTTCCACGAAAACCAATTGGTATATCCTGTCAAGAAGTATCAGGAGAGAGATTTTCAATATGGATATAACCAAATCCTTTCATGGTTGGTATACAGTGCATTGATTTTCGTCCTTTGCCATTTTTTTCTTTGCAAATGGTTAGCTTTTATATCTGGACCTCTACTATACACTTATGAACACCTTAAGGTAGCTGTGAAGTTTTCAACATTCCTTCTATGATAGTAATTACTTGTGCTCTGCAGAATATATAGAATACCAGTTATTCCTTTTGTTTTTTTAAATATGTGTATATACATATATATATATATATATATATATATGTATATACATATACATAAAACATTCCAATTATATGTTAGACTAATTAACTGTATTTTCATAACATGCAAAATAGAATCAAGAGATTGGCAGGGACCTTCACCCCTTGATTCTGTGATTTATTGTTGAAAGCATGCCTTTAGAAAGGACAGTTAGTTAAACTTATATTTATCAGCCTCTTTCACTGTGTTCAGCTAAAATCAAAATAGAAATTTACAGAGAAATAAAAATTAATGCAGAATAAAGCAAAGAACTTTGGATTCCCCTCCCCCATTGTTTTTAGCACAGAAAACTATAGAGAATGAGATTTTTGATGTTTTTTTTTTTCTCCTCACTGAGTCCTCTGAAATGCTACAGCATTAAAATACCATGACATTTTAAAGGTGAGGATCTGCCTTCCTCCAAGTCTATCTCTTGATACTCTGTTAATGAAAGAAGTTAGTAACAACTCCAAAATGGCTTTGCCATTGGATCCTAAACATGTAACTGCACTAGTCAAAGAGAATCAGTTTGGCAGTGGCTATGTATATCTTATTCACCTTTATTAGCAGTTATTAGCCATAGAGATTGATAATATGTTTAAACAAATCCTCCTTTCTTGCCAGTCTGTTTCATAGTTTATTTGACATAGAAAAAATAGTTATATGATAATTCTGTCTTTTGAGCATTTTGTAAATGTTTTCCTGCAATCATTTTTACAAGCTGCTTCAATTATAAAGTAGCAGTGCTATCAAAATAGAGTGGAACTGCTTCACGTCAAATATCTCATAAAAAAGCAACTGTTTTAAAATTTCATAATAAAATTAAAATATTTCATATTGAAACAGAGGGGAAACATGTTTTAAAAATAAAAAAAATCATTTTGCGCTTTATCAATATGGAAACATTTGCAATATTTTTATGATTTCTTGAATTAGCATCAGTTTTTTCTTAAGATAGTGTGTGTTTATTACCCTTGAGAAATCACTGGAAAAAATTAAGTCTAGTTTTCCCTTTATGGGTGGCTTTAAAGTTAATGGAAATTATACTCCCTCATATCATGACCAAAATGTACCAAAAAAGAATATTTCTGTAAACTGTCTTGAATCTTTAATTTGTAATAGACTAGGTTTTAAAAAATATAAGTAGTTGAGTTACATGCCTTTGAGCACAAACATCTATTTAAAAAAATTATGCACTGCCCCCCATTTATAATTTTTTTTTCATAGAGAGAGAGACTATAAAACCTTGCATATGATTTTTGCTTTTTTCTTCTCAAGAGGGCAAACTGATAGACATGCTTGGAGGGAAAGAAGTGGCCTTCCTCACCCTTTGGTTTATTAATGGGAAAAAATGGTTCACAGTTGTCCAGAGGAAAAATCAGAGTGTCAGAAAGCAGTTTTGTTCTGATTCTTTTTGAAAAGTATTACTCCTGCTTCCTCAAATGTTTCTTTAGTTTTCTTGCTGACTTCTGCTTTTGTTGGCACTGTCAGATTTCTTTCATGACTGTGTGGCAGTTAAGGACTTTAAAGATGACTGACATTAGTGCTCACCTTAAACAGAGGTTTCACTAACCTTCTGACTTATGAACACATGTCATAACTATATATTATGATCTGTGGGTCGCTATTGTAATATGTGACATATGGTGAAAACAGACTAGCTGTAAAACATTCTTCAACTTTTGGATAGTATTATACTGGCTTCTGCATTGCTTAGTGTTTTGTCAGCACTTCTGTGACATTCCTTTGTATTATCCATGTTGTAGTTACCCCCACTCCCCAGGTTTACACCAGGTAGCAACTGAAAGAAAAATACTTGCATGAAAAACTAATTTTCAAAGAGAGGCATGGGGCTGGGAGGTCAAGATTTTTTTCATTGGCTTTTCATTTTACTGTTTATTAATAATAATAAATCTATAGCTGTAAAAATATAAATAGTAAATTTAGCTCAGTAAATATGATATAATCTAAACCGAGGCTTTGGTGTTTCTAATCCAGTCTATAAGCTGTATTGATTTTAATTTTTACAGTCACATAGACTTGTATGTCTTTTTTCCTCTCCTCTCCCCTCCTCTCTTCTTTCCTCCCCCCTCCCCTTTTCTCTCTTCCCTTCTCCTCCCCTTCCCTCACTTGCCCCTTTTAGACATCTTTTTTTCCCTCTCCCTTCTCCTATGTCCCCCTCCATTCCCTCCCTTTCTCTTCTCTTCTCTTCTCTTCTCTTCTCTTCTCTTCTCTTCTCTTCTCACCCTAACTCCTCCCCTCTCCCCTCCC